>JAOBBB020372370.1:0-28435 GCA_025331005.2 Zoanthus gigantus
TGGGCCTACGGTTTAACGTCCTTATCCGAGAAGACGCGAAAGTCTAACCATTTGCAGGTGTTAGAGCAAAGGCAGCACTTTCTCCTCAATTATTTTAAGACCCTGAGTGGTGGTCCGGCCCGGAATCGAACCCGAGACCTAGCAAGAAACGATAAAAACCTGAGTCAGCGGAATATAAGTTCAAACGAGGCCAACTAGTCCAACTAAAATATGTTATCAGAAAATAAAATAAGCCATTAATATATAAAACCGAACTCTTTCGACTCTAAGGTCATCACCAGCGTTAAATTTCATGTGTAGAGGAAACTACATTTGAAATAACTGTTAATTTATAAAGAGGTTTCATCTGATCCGTTCTGCATGTATTGCAATGAATGTTATAATTAATATAATTGGATATTTTTTTCAAAACAACATTGTATAAAAACTTTCGCTGGGAATGGGCGGTGTTAGTCAGTTAAACATCATAGTAATTGAACTAAGTTATTCCAAAGGCATGAAAACAAACAGAAATATCAAATATAAAAGGGAAAGAAATTATACCTGTATAATATAAATCTAGCAACATGGAATATATCTGTATAATGCCCTCTTAGAATGCATAAAGTGTAAGTTTATAATCTTTGGGCAACAACCTTTTGTACCCGATCTTGTTGAACCTAGTGCAAGAATAAAACTTAATTAACATGGAAAATTGTAGATCCATTGAAAATGATGGGATAAGGAGTGATCGTCAGTCATCTAAGTTCGAAACGATGGAATTTGTGATTTGCTTATCCGTTCATTCAAAGATCAAAGTTACAAAACACATCTATGGTCACAGTTGATACATGGACCAGTGAACCGACAACGTCTGTAGTCCGCCGATTCGGAAGCTAAGATATTTGTCAAGCAAATGACCTGCCGAAAAAGTATATTGCAAAATTTTTAAAGGTACATTTTTTAAGCCACGAGAAAAAGAAAACTGTTCTTGCAACAGCCCAAAGTCTACAAGACAATTTTTTTGAAAAAATCAATTTAAAAAATATTGTGAAAACAATAAAAAAGGTTTTTCGCTTATAATCCCCAAACCAACTGAAGATGAAATTTTATTCAACTTGAAAAATAAACGGATTAGCTTTAAGGCTTTCGTAGTTACATTAGCAGCCGCTAAAACCTAACAGAGATGGTCAACAGTATTCTAAACACATAAGTTTATTTTTCAAAGTTGTTTGAACTATTTACGTTAGTTTACAAGAAACAGTTAAACAAAAAATGTAAACTTTGAGTCACCTAGGGGAAAAAAAAACTTTTTATTCGTCAGCCTGGTTTCGTTGGTAAGGCTTTGTTTTTTTAAAAAACTCCTTCCTTATCAACCATCCCACCAGAATGGAATTTCTCGGCCAGGTAAAATCAAATCTAAATTTGAATTCGGCTGTCAATATTCCAATAGCGAAACGCCTACATCAGTTGATGAATACCAAAATCTGCTTTCTGAAGAAAATTAAAATTCTTTCCTTTCTTCCTCAAGAACTTGAAAATCTTAATGAAAAGAAAAGTTTTATTCTTTTTTTAGATTTTTTCATTTATCGCTACATCCGCACTTTTGGGTGAAACTTAAAAGCAAGCAGAAGAAAAGATTTCAATATGTGTCAATCTGCAGATCAAATGAGACGATTGCTTTTCAAAGGTGTGTAAACTTTACAAGACTCATTTTAATCACAAGCTATTACATTTAGTATGCAAAGGCTTTGCATTAAAATTATTAGCAGAGGTCATTTTGAATCATGACAACTATTGACATCCCGGATGTAAATACGTCCAACGGGTCCGGCAAATCAACTTACCACAAATAGGCAAACAAATTGTTAAAACAAAAGCTTTTTCTCTATTACTAGATGAATCACTAGAACGAGGAAATTGAAGAACAAAAATAGAATTATATATTTTCTCTTTTCTCTTTGATTTCATTAGAATACAGAACAGTAGTCAAAACGTTTTTTTATACCTGTACACTTTATCTGAGCAGAAAACGAATATTTGTGAGCAAATATTTTGGGAAGTGTTTGCGTAGAAGTTATAAAGACTCTGCATCTTACTATCTATAGACTATATCGCCATTTTAAGAGTAAAGGATTTGATATGTTTGCGTGTGGCCATTTCAGAGACTATAATAACCGAATACCTGTGTTCGCATACTTGAACTTACGGGAAAAAATACGGAAAAAGCAAAGTTTGTTTTTTTAAAAAAAAACGATTCTAATACTTCGATAGCCTTAGGATTAAAAATAAGGGGGTTGCCAAGCTACAGGTATTAAACGCCAGCCTAAAATATTAAAATTTTAAAGTTCGGTGCTTTTCCCTTGTTCATGATATGTTCTGCCACCACGGACACATATGTCAAAACCTGTCAGCTCTCTCTTAATGTGTTTACTGGTGAAAAGTTAGAATTGCAAATGAATCTCGCTCTCGCCATTAGTAAGTCTTATCAGCAAGTCACTCAAGGTGAACAAATAATGACAGACTTTTCAAGCTTTAGTTGTGGCAGATAAACCGCCATAAGATTTATTTTTTGAAAGGATTGAAAGACTATTTCGATTGCCCTCTACTTTGTCACGTACCCAAAAGCAAACAACAACGAAACTAGAGACAGGTCAAACATTTTAGATTTCTACTCCTTGCGAAAACTGCCTATATAAAGGATTTATGTTATTTGGTATCAGTACTTTTTAGAAATAAAACTAAAATGTCCAATTTTGAAGGCGACAGTTTCAAGCGTATCGCGTCTATCAAACATTTTAAAAAATAGATGAGTCACACTCATTTGCATGAGATTTTAAATTGTGAATATGCCAAACCGGATGCGAAAAGTATTTGCCAGTGTCAGTGACTTTGCACTGGGTCGTGTTTTTGTGAAGAAAAAAAAACCTGCCACAGCGTTTACCAATAAATTGAACAATGTATAAACACGGTTAATGGAAACTCGTTTTTCTAATTCAACAAATTATGTTTATAACTACTCCTTGCTATGATCACAAAAAATAAAACAACAATGTTTGTAAAGTGAAAGTTGTATCTCGAGCAAAACCGGTCTTTTCATTCCAGCCGAACTGCGAGACCGACAACTCGCCTAAAATTCTAAATGAACTCTTGAGAATGGGCCTTTATGAAACAAATTTATTGCAATCAAAATAGCACCAACAGTATTAGCTGGCGATTCATTTTCTTTTGACATAGAATAATAGAACAATTTTGTAATTAAATGGAGGCGAGAATCTAAACACACACAAAGGGATTACTTTTGCAAAATGTTATGAATGAAGCAGTTTGCCGTTGAATTAGTTTATTGAAACTCCGACTGAGTAGAATAAGAGTTTCTTAATAAATTGACGCCAGTAAGCCTTAAATACAAAGAGCTCACAATGCTAAATTATATTACAACTTTTAAGTGGCCGCATATATCGCGCCAAGCCGACACAAGGCGACAGTATTGTTATTGGTACGGTCTGTAGGTGAGATCTATTTCGCGGTATCTTAATGGAGAAGGCTGGATGGAATAAAAGCAACAAAACGCCGAACAATAAAGGAGGAGTGAAAGCAAAGATAGCTACTTTGATTACAATTTTATTACTTCACAGTTTTCTATAGAAGTCCAAGGTAGTAGCTAATAAGACCATTGCATCTTAATGCCCTAACACCTGAGCTTTGAAACTTTTGAAAATAGAAATGAAAATGGAAATTGTTGCAAAAACGCGTCCTTTGATCTCTTTCAAGCCGACTCGATCACTTTAAACCTGTTGACGAAAAACAGCTATCAAAAAAGCAAAATTAGTTGTTTTTTTTTGCGGAATTATAATTTCTTACAAATTTTTCAATGCAATGTTGACATGGGCATTTTCTTGCTTGAACAATAATTGTGTATGCAGCTGCTATAAATGACAGACTTTTCTGTCCTGCGAAGCCGATCAGCTCGCACGTTTTGTAGGCGTAGGGAAAACGCGTCACGCATTTTCTCCATTACACCTTTGACGAAAAAGAGCGAAACAAACTAGAAAAGCTTTGAGATTAGACAAGTCAACTTCTTGTAACTTGTTTGACTATTTAATGCGAAAATGGAGTGCACTTTTAGTTTGTTTGAGATAACGCAAGAAAGTGAAAGTTAAATGTTTGGCGCTCTTACAAAAGAAAAGCTTTTAACGAGAAATCTTTTGACCATTTTAAGTAGAGAAAGAAAACATTTAAAAGATTGGCTTGTCTTCTTCTCTAATCAACGAAGATATATTTTGTCTCTTGTTTGAATACGGATCAAATTGAAATTGTGTATTTATTTTTGAAAAAAGATATTAAAACTTTGAAAGTCATATTTGAGCGAGTGCTAGCCAAACAACTCTATAACCTGTTAGAAACAAAACATTGCCTGCCAGAAATAATATAGATAAAGAAATTGTTTTAATGAGTTTTTCTGTATTGGCTTTGAGGCATAAATTACCAGTTTTATTAACTTTTTTTAAAAAAAAAATACTGCCTCCTGGGTAGAAATACTGTAATTCCTATTAAAAACGAAATTGTTTTTCTTTTCTTGCTGTCTAAAATAAACTTATTCGATTTCCCAATTTTACAACTTTGTATTTCCTATTAATAAATGAAATTAGGATTGTTTTCATTATTCCAAAGCAAGTTGACTGGCATGTCATTTACAATATCTCAAATAATAAGCGTGGTAAATCGACATTTCTGTTGGCAGGAGTAGACTTTAACTTTTCCCGTTCCAAGTTTAGATCACCTTTGAAATAAATTGCTGTGTCAGAAGGGGTAATTAAATTGTGTAAACTGCGTAATTTTTTTCGGAAATTAGCAATTTTCTAGCTTTTCTTCATTAGCTTAACTCTGCTAGAAATTTCGCAAAAATGGGAGATAAAGAATTTAGTGAGAAAAACTCCACGAAACTGGGTGTATTTGTCTATCCGAGCTTGCTATGTTGGTTTGAATAGCTCACACAACACAAACAAAGTTGAACTTTGCTTTGTTTTCAATATACCAACAGTTTAGATTGGTAAAATATATAGATATGTTAAAAAACGGATTAACCGTTTTAAAACTAGCTAGTTTAAAACACAGAAACAATATTTAAATTATTCAAGAACATTTATTGCCGGCCACTAACAATATTTATAACATCGGTTCGCAGAATGACAAAAAAAGGAAATTATTCAAAAGGTATTTTGGCGAATATTTTGTCATGTTTTGTGTGTAGGGAAAGATATTTGCCCGTAGGTCATAGAAGAACTTTAGGAGAAGTTGTATGAACATTTAATTAGAACTAAATAGATACGCTGAATTTGTCGACATTTCTTTTTAATATCTACATGCAGGTGTCCGAATGAGCTAACATAGTATATAATATTTTGAAAGAGATATGTCTAGAACGAAACATAATTATTAGTACCGTCAGTTTAGTAAGGATTGGGAAAAGGCTTCAATAAAAAAGATCTAAATATAAAAAAATAAATGTATAAAACTAAAAATAGTAGCAAATTATATAACTGTAGAAAATTATTTTTCCAGAGTTTTGTTTGTCAAAAGTGTGCGCCTTGTACTGTACAACTTCATTTGTAAGTTAAATTTTAAAAAGCATCTCTAAATGTTTCATCAAACTCATATTGGCTTCTTAATCTTTTTAATAATTTATTACATTCGTAGCCAAACTATTAAGACTTTGAGTTAAAGATACAAAATTCATTAGAGCTCTTATTTAACTTACCACTTTTTATTCCTATTCACAGAAAGTTGAAAAATGTTGAACTGAAAGCAAGACCGCAAATTTAGGAACACAGAATTTCAAAATTTCTCTCTTCCTTCAAATGTCAAAACATTTACTAAACACACATATTCGAGGAATAATCGCTTTTGACTTTTGAGCTATGGTTTTGTGTGTGTTTTTGCTGCAATATTTACTCCCTAAATTTTTGAAATTTGAGCGGTTTCCATTGTAAACATCATAATCGTCAGATTTCGGCTGCTGCACGACGGAAACGGAATAATATTTTATCACGAGCTTCGTGTTCAAAAGCAATTTTTAGTCCGAGTTATACTTTGAGCTTTGAAAATGTAAGACCACAGTTATTAGCTTTAAAAATCTGATACAGACCAAGAACAAAGTATTTAAAACACTATCAGTGCTATAGGTTCAACTTGAATAAAACTTTTGTCGAATAGAATAAACTGGGTTATTTATACAACTTTAGAAATTGTTTCACTAAAAGACTTTAAAAGAAACGCTAAATGGCCAACAAAATATGTGCAAAAATAAGGAGTTTAAACATACCATTTTAATTGCTTTAATCTAGCCCTACTTTATCATAAAGTCCAAACAATTTTAAAAAAGGTTTGGCACGGCTTTAGTGAAGAAAATATAATTCAGTGATCACTATAGCCAAGACCTTAATCAAATTCACTTTAGCATAAACTATTAGGAGTAAACATATTTCAATGATCGTTGGCTGTTTAAAAAATGGCTCAAAAACGTAAAATTGCCCTGGAATAGAAATTAGCTTTCTTCCTTGTTTGTTCTTGTTAACCTTGGAAAGCAATAGGTTTTAGTTATTTACAGCGATTTGGTAAAGCAGATTTACAACATTTATTTATCTAAGACCTTCCAATTCAAAACATTCGGGTTTAAATTTAATGACCGACATAATAGCATTAGCACTATGTCTTCCAGTGTGACAGAGCAGTTATGCAAAGACAGCTTTGTCGAAATCTTGTTTTCTTTATCGACTTAAAACCTTGGACACTGAGGAACTTTCAACAACGTAGTTCACTTATTTACAGTGATAACATGAACACCGATGTTAAACTCCTGTAGTGAAGTCTGCTGTGTTTAATTCAAGATAAAATCGGGGCATTTGAGGTTTTTTCTGGAGCTCTGATTGTTTGCACCTCAACATAAAATCAGGTTAAAAACCAAACTATTACTCTAAATCATTTGCTTTTCTTGCTTTGTATCAAATCATTCTAAAAGATTCGGTCCACAAAACATTGTAAGGTAAACAGTTTTTAGACTGTTTCAACATGTTGTTCTACAAAATATTTTCTTTCCTATTATGGAAATGCAGTTAAGTTGTTTCTCGTTTCATCGTGTTTCTGATGTGGAAGTAAACAGATCAGCCTGAATCCTCGAAGCCAGTTGAATACTTTGGTTTTTCGATGCACTAAAAAATTAACATACATAAAAGAAAATGAAAAGTTGATGTTAAGGTAGCAAGGATGTCTTTTTAACTCAAAGAGAAACAAATTGGTAATAAAATCACTGGTTGTGAACAATGCACCGATTTGTTTGAACAATAAGAACACTTTTGAAGAGCTAGAGTATAATTATTTTAAGTCGACCGAAATTTCAATTGCGTTTCTCGTCGGATATGAAGCAATTTGGACTGTTCTATTTCTCATGATGGCATTTTTGTAACCACGGCCTATGTAACAATAGGTTTATACCGGGTATATACTTAAGTTATTCAGCCAACTTTCACCCATCACAAACATTACACGCCGGTGAATCAACTTTTTCCTCTAGTCAAGAGAAGCACTAGCATAAACCATTTTCAAAATCAATTTGTGAAAAGAATGTAGTTATTACAGCATGTAGTTTCTAGAAAGATATAAAATATATAACTGGTTTGCCTTATTTTATATTGCAGTATATCAATTCTACTATATTTAGGGACTTCCAGAAATAATTATTCTGTCGAATACACAGTAATATAATCCTGTCTGCAGTAAGTGAAATTAGCAAACAGCCAAAGGAAATTTCACTTGCAAATTTACTAGACGGTGATGCTGTTGGTAAACTATAAGAAATCACCTGTGTTCTTGGGTTTGACTAAAGTATATTTTCTGAAAAAAAAAAAAACTAGTTCTTTTTAAAAAGTAAGTAGATTTTGAAAAGAGCTACTAATAACACCAAACCTTCTTTAAGAAAAATATTATCAAACATTAACATCTCAAACTGAGACTCGCGCCTTTGGTATAATATATCCGATGTATTAATTTAGCTGTGTCACCAAAATCGGGCTTTTTGGCTTAGTAAGCAAAGATTTTTTTGTAAGTTAAGCTTTAGCAAACACATCTAACAACAGACAAATTAAACTTGCTTTTCTCATCAAAGATTGTTGGGTTTGATCTGAATTTGTTTTGAAAGCTATCGCTTATCGTAATTTGTTCTCTTAAGTTTAATTTTCAACTCAAAGAAAACAAAACAAGTTCCTTTTAAATATAAGTCTTTTTAATACATAAAGTTCTGTTTGAAAAGAAGTGATTTTTGTTGTCTTTTATATTACACAAATTTTTATCTAGTTGAGAAAATTTAAGTTAAAAAAATAAAAAGAGCTTTTTGACATTTGCCAGAAAACAAGACGTCTGTTACTTTCAGTGAAAAAAAAACTGAACTTGATAGTTTTTGCTTGTTCATAATTTTTCATAAAACACAACTTTTTCAGGTTGGGGCTCAAATGCAGACAGAAAATAAAAAACACAAAAGTGAGACAATTTAACCTTAGAAAGCTAAGCACTAGCCGAGTTTTTAATAAAAGACATTATGACTGACATATCTTGAAACCAGCTAACAAAACAACGCTCGTTTATTTCTACAAACAATTTGCTTTTGAAAGGTGAAATTCACCAGTCTTTTTGAAAAAAAAACTGCTTAAACTATCATATGTTACTATAACGAACGTGCAAAAATATTTACAACAAAATATTTACTAGAGCTTTGTTTGGCTTTCACTGGGAAAGATTGAAACCAAACAGTTTGATCCAACATTATCATCCTCTTAAATTGTCAGGCGAGGGACTGATATTTTCACATCGCATAGCAACTAAACCTTAGAGTTTTTAAAAGCTCAAAACTTTGAAATTTCTTTTGTTTTTTTTATTCTTTTTTCCCTATCGACCACACACATGAACGTTGAAGAAAACCAAACTAAAAATATTTTGAAAGTTGTGTTTGTTGTAGCTCTAATTTTACCAAAACTACAAAGTAGCCTCACTTAAGCAACTTAAATAACTATTTTTAAGGTATTTTAAATGTAGTAAGTATTGCGAAAATCTTGTGCACTTTGAAATGTTTTTTATCCACTGACCTAGCTTTCCTAGAATGCTAGGTAAACGAGAATAGAATTGCTTAAAGAGTAAACTTCTAAGAACTGCTTTGTTGCTTCATTTCGCAGGTATGTTAACTGTTTTGTTTTGGTTTGAGGGCTAAATTTAAGGACGTTTGTCCAGGAATGCTAGAAAAGACAAAAATAGCTTGGATTAAGAACTTCCTGCAAGATGTAGTATTGGTAATCCTTCTGTCAATTCTAATGCTATTGTAATCCAGCACAACTTGTCACGGTCACTCAAAAATTGAACTGAATTACAAAAAAAGTTCTGCGGCGTTTCAATTGATCTTCGTTCTGAAAAACATAATTAAAAAGTCTTTCCAAGGCTGATACGTAGTTTAAAGTCAGCTTTATTTAAAAATATCTTGCTCAAAGAGGTTAAATAAGGTTTCATAGAATAAAGAAAGCAAATTAAACGTAAACGAAGAGAACTAATACATGTTGTTGGCACTATCATCTCTGTTTACTCCTCTGTTTGAACATTTCCTATACCAGAAAATCTAACTATGGATTTGATTCATAAAACAATTACAAGTAAAAAAAAATTTTGAAAAAAAAACAAACTAGGATTTATATCTGAGTCTTGTGGTGGGTAGTAGTCGTAGTAGCGTTTGTAGTTTCATTGGAATTTGTACTTGGGGCCTCAACCATGTAAATAGCAACGGTTGTGCGCGGAAACAATGGCGGATCACCCCACCAAGGCTTGATGAAACATGACAAATCTTGTTAGACTAGACAACTAAACATTTTCTGTAAGCCAAAAATACATTATTATTGCGGTAATTATATCTACATTTTCTCAAAGTTCAATTCGTTGGTTATAGCAACACTTAAAAATTTTAGCAACCTTCTAAGGATCACTTTTTCCGCATAATTTTTTTAGTATAAAAACTACAGCTCAAAAAAAGAGTCAGACTAAATGAAATAAATACTACAAACACAATATGAAAGAATATTTCAAACAAACCGATTTAGAAAATTATTTGGGCATAAATAAAAAGTTTGAAAACGAAAAGAAGCCATTTTCTAGTAGCAGGTGGGTAATGGATATCTTGCTACATTTACCACTAATAAATACTTCTTATCCAAACCTGAAAAGTTCTCTGAAAAAAGCTTCCAATTGAATATAAAATATCGATTCTTATTCTTCCATTTATTATAAATAGTTCACTTACATTAATTTTTTGCCATCGTCAACAGAAAGCATCATTGTAAAGAGTTTATCTGAAGCGTTGGGTTTTTTAGATTAGTCAGTGTGGACCAGAAACACAAACGAAGCATCTGAAATCTAATAACTGTGTACATGTCAAACATTACGATAATCGTTGCAGAAGAACTTCAAATAAGAAAGAATGATGATATGTTGACGAAACTCAGTTGCCCGTCTCTATTGCTTAGCAATTTGTGTACTTTATTTCGTTTACTTCAGTCAGAGCTAACAGCCAACAACAGCAAATATTTGATCCATAATGGCGAGCGAGAAAGCAATAAATTTTGCTACAGCAAACTGTGAATTTACTTTTAGTATAAAAATGTTTTCTTTACTACTAAAACCGTTTTTAATTCTGTTCTATCAAATTCAATAAAATTTGCAAATACTTTGGATTTTACAAATGACTATGGGATACTGAAACCGAATGCACTATAATTATAAATGAATCTATATAGTAGCTTGAGAAAGAATTCAAATTTTCACGTCTTATTTGTAGATAGTTTTCATAGTATAGTGGTCGTTTTTTAAGCCATTAGTGAAAAGGTAGAGACTAACTGGGTCGGAAATTCCTGTCTTATCTTGAGAGCCTAGCTGACAGAAGGCACACGAGGAAAAGTCGCGGCACACCACCAAACCACGAAACACTTCGGTCAAAGATACAAACTTCTTCTTTGCTTTAAAATAAATTGTTTTCATCTTTGGCTACAGGTTTGTGAATATGACACAATCAGCGGGATTTGTTCAATATCAAACTTTCTTATTCTGATATGTTTTTACAGGTGTAGTTTTGTTCTAAAGAAAATAAAGCAATGATTGGACATCCCCGGTTCTAAAAGCTTCTGGTCTTGGGTGGTCCTAGGTGAATTTATTGACTGCTCGTGAAAATATAAAATTAGTTTGGCTTTTGGCGCGTGGCTGTGAAACCATACGGTTGGTATTGCTGAAATCCCGATAATTGCTTTATGAGCATTTTCTTACAAACGAACTATTCCTAATGTTGTTTTCATTCCGTCAAGAAAGTAAGTTTGTCTATTCCCTTCTAGAGTTTCGAATCCATTCAACGTGACAGTTCGTGACACACTCTTTCCTTCCTCGTGCTTAGCTTGTCATCAAGTTGCTGTAAAACTTGCAGGGTCAAACGCTGCTCCCTTCGACTATAAAATCTAACATCTAAATAGGGGGCTTAGATAATATCAAGAGGAAACAGCTAAACGGAGATTTTCAGACATTTGGTCTCCAAAAGGGTTTAACTGGAGACAAACATCCTTCTACCTATGTGAACAAAACGATAGCACGTTTTCTCAACGTTTTTAAAATCATTGCTTTTCTTATCCTATTTTTTTTCAATCCGGACAATTTTTGCACGTGGAGAAAGTATTTCAAAACTTTATGCCTACAAATCAAGATGAATTAGATAAACACGATTCTTATCATCTAGAGCTGTCTTGGACATCTTATCAAACAGAAAAGGACCTGAAACGTGAGAATGTTGATCAGTTTCCTTTCTTGTTTTAAACACTATTTTTTGAATCACTTTCTTTCCAATAATTGTTGTTTAAAAAGTATTCAACCAATATAATATGGGAAGCTTGTATTCTGTATTTATACCCTTAGTGAATACAGTTCACTGCAAGACATATTACAGACTTAAGTTCTCGAGTGCTAGCAGCCATATTGTTTCTCCCTTTCAAATCGATTTAGTGTACATTTCAAACATCAAGAATAAAATAAAACTAAGGAATTCCTTATAACAGAATGTATTTAGTCAAAGTTAATTTTCAGGAAACTTTACCTAAAAGCGGAAGAGAGATTCATTTTTAAAAGTATTGCAAAACTGTGATGCTCATTGTGTACCCCCAATGCTTCTAAAGATGAACGAAAGAAACCTATTTAATCTCTTGCTGAATATACTCATGAGTAACGAGTTTTACCCATTCTATTTCAGGCACTATTATAAACGACAAAGGTTTCAATCATGGTATATTTCCCAAAGCAATACATGATACAAAGCTTTTACAAAAGTAAATGTTGCAACAAGCAAGAAATGAATTGTCCCAGAGTTGTTGTTTTCACTCGTGGGTACATTTATCAAAATTGAAATATATTATGTTGGTTCAAAATAAGTTAAGAAAAATGCCAACTCTTTTAAACTCGTTAAGCCGTCCTCACAACTTGCATTTGTGATGCGGAACAGCTCAAAGATGACTATGTGATCATTATATTAATTAAGACATTTTCGGTTCTTTTGAAATCAAGAGGAGTAAAGACATTGACTTGGTTTTTCCCTTTGAAAAATTTCAAAATGTCCAAAGAAATGCTACAAAACTTGAAATACCACTCAAATAAAAAAATAAGATATTTTTGCCTTAAAGATAGTCCAGCCATAATAACGTGGGTTACAAATTGGTTGAAGAGAACAATGGGAGATTGTAAAGCTTTTCCGGCTAGTTTGGTAGAAGGCTTGATGCCGACTGTAGGTGATAACTGTATTACACTAATTCGTTCTCCACTTCTCTAGAGATTCACTGCGGGACGTTGTTTGAAGTGCTAGTAATTATTGTTTGCAGTGATCTTTCCGCAAAACCGACCAACATATGAAAACTACGGTCAGAAAGTCCCTAAAACTCCTTTACTTCTTTTGTATACGAAGCGCGAAGCGATTTCTTTTTTAGCACATCTAAAAAACAACAGCACCGCTCTGACAACTACTTGCAAAACGCAGATGAATTTCGACAAAAATGGACCGGAGATTTGTCTTTTTAAAGATCTCGCAGTTACAAGTTTATGTTATAAAACAACAGTTTACAGAAATACATCTGTAACACGTGTTTCGGTAAAACAATGCAGGAATACTTACCAGTCATTCTTGTAGTTGTTGTATGGTTGTTACTGCATTTAAAGCCAGTTGTTTCTCTTTCTGACCTTAAGCTTAAAAAGGTAATATAAAAGAAAATTCATCCTAAGATGTGTATATAACGTCTGTCTTCAACTGAGACTTGTGTTTGCGGTTTTGTAACTATAAATTCTGCGGAGCGGTAATCTAGTTAGAGCGAAAGGATGTTGAGAAGAGTCACAATAGAGCATGTGACACAAACATCAACGCTGAACAAACTTGACCTTCGTCAAACAAACTAAGAAGTTAACTTTTAGAGAAACAACTTAACGACCAATGATTGCTGGCACAAGCCGGGAACATTGAAGGAAAGTTTGAGCGAATGAGGTAGTACAGCGTTAAATATGTCACGGCATCAGCTCATCTGATACTAGCCAGACAACAAAAAGAAGCTCAAATTTTTTACCTTCTGAGAAAGCGGTGTCGATCGTGTTGGCTATTCTCCCATATCTTGACTTGCGCCATACAATTACTAAAACGAGAAGTAATGCAATTTTGCATTTTTAAAATGAGCCAAATAATCTCTTCGAATGTGTATATGCACTTTTACTCGATATTAAACTAATACCGCTGTTTTCTGGTTAGTTAAGAATGTTTCGAGAAACATGATCCTTTGCACGAGTGCTTCTTTAAACACACTATACAAAGTTTATAGAGTATTGTGTTTTCAGTTTGGCAAGTATTGCACTGCTTACAATTCAGGGCAATTTACGCAAAGATGGCGGCGGCTCATCTGCGAAGGTGGGGTATTATTTCGGTCTTTCGTCACCTAATCGAACGATTCCATCAATGTGTGCAAACCTGACAAGAGAGAATTCGATGGGAGATTTGTAAACATAAAGAAAACCTTAAACAAGCAATTTAAATATTTCAATTTTTATTCACAAAAAGTAGCTTGATTTTTTTTCTAAGTTTTAAAATGGACGAGTGGCAGATGCTAAAATATTCAGAGGGAGCCGCCATCGGTAAAAACAAGTTTTCACACGTTTCCTCTGAGATTCCAGGATAAAATCACTCAAATACAATTATTTTTTAAAGTGCTTTCACACTTGCGGAAGTGTACGTACGTCGCCGCGGTCAAATTTGCGCGTTTGCACCGGGCAAATGAAATATCAGCTTGGTAGACAAATTCTCCAGTTTCATTGCACCTTCTTTCTCTAAAAATTCGGGTGTCTAATATGTCAAATTTTGTCAAACCAAGCAAAGAAAGTGTCGATTTTAAGATTATTTTTAATTAAAAAATGCTGAACTATAAGATGTGGTTGGCAGAAGGACAAACTTTCTTTCATTATCAATAAAACATCTCTATGCGATCTCAATTGAAGAGAATTGAAGCTTTGCAAAGCCTTCATATAGTTGACATATGAATCGATTCGTGAGAAATTTATTTTACTGAACTAACAAACCAATAGTTTGCTAAGATTGTAAATTTACAAAACATCTTCCCAAGGTAGAAATAAATAAGTTTAACAGAAGTGTTAAATACACATATTATAAGAAAGACATTAGGCGAGCTGCAACAACTACGGAAGTTCTATCAGTATTTTACATTTCTCCCTTCAAAATACAAAAGTAAGCTTCATCTGTTTATGAAGTATGTACTAGTTTTTTTTGCTTCACTTTAAATATTATGAATCTACACACAAAACGCTATGTAACTAAGCTTTCGAATCATATTTAAATTATCCAATTTCAAAATATTTTGATTTGTCTAACTCTCTCCAAAATATTCTCGAATCATCGTGTGAACATGTGAACAACAAACAGACATAACGACAATTTTTGCATTGTTCATTTTTGATTTGATAATAATTTCCAAATATTTCTGTAGGTTTTCGTGCGTTCTCTGTTGAACTTGAAAACTGATAATTAAACTGAGTGCTTAATGTTTTATGCTGCTGCATTTTAGCCGCAAATACAACTGACATTCTTTACCATGCACTGGATAATAAACATAAACATCTAACAAAAATTTAAGTTCAGTTCAAAGTTTTTTAGTTCCTTTCACGATAAACCTGTCATACTTGTAATTCCACAACTTGAGGGAGTGAAAACGCAACCTTGATAGTAAGGATTAGGTTCTGTTGTTATTGGGTTTGTATCGTATGACTTCGCAAGTCCGAGAGAAGACATTGGTGGTGTTAACGAACTCATAGGCGTGTGGTATGGGCTAAAGTGCATCGGATCAAACCCTCTAAGGTCCGCTTCATGTTCAGAAGCAATAATGTTCTTTATAGCAAAAGGATGGTTGAATGAAGGTCTGCCTCCGTACGTTGTACCATAGTGAGGCGGAGAGAAGAAGCTCTGGGTCATTCCAAGCGTTCGAGGAGGTTGCAGCTTCGGTAACGCAGAGACATGTGGCTGCATTGTTCCAGGTTTAGGAAGCTCGCTAAGGTTCGGCTTCTTGTCCGCCTTGAAACGCTTTTGCCTCCGAAGGTAGCAGCCGTTTTCGAACATATTACCACAGTCTGGATGAAGAGTCCAGTAGCTACCTTTTCCAGGACGGTCTGGCGAACGGGGAACTTTAACAAAACAGTCATTAAAGGACAGACTGTGTCGTATGGAGTTTTGCCATCGCTGTTGATTTGATCTATAGTAAGGAAACAAGTCCATGATGAATTGGTAGATCTCGCTCAGTGTTAACATCTTGTTAGGCGACTGTTGGATGGCCATTGTGATAAGTGATATGTACGAATATGGCGGTTTTGCGTGTGTGTAACTTCTCCTATATACCTTATCCTTTTTCGCTTTTTGCTCGCCGTTCGGTCCTAAGTCGTGATGATCGAGAGTTGGAGGCGCAGAGAGATGTGCTGTGTTTGTTCCATCCATGTTGCTTTTTATCGCTGAAAGATTTTTCCGTCTGTGTGTTTGCTGTCCAGGTACTTAGCGCGATGGATATGTTCAACCTTCAGCGCCGACCGTCAACTGAAGATTACCTGCCTGCAATAAAGTAGATTTATTTTTAGTGACCCTGCGTAAACAGCTATAACGTGACATGCAAACGTTGGCTCCGCCCATTGTATTGTACTCTAGCAAAGAGGTTTGGCGCTTCGCAACGTTTATTGACACTAGAGGCCTTTGTGACCACCCGTAGCGAACCATTTTATTAAAATTTGTGGGGTCCATTAACACATGTCCATCAAGCTGACTTACAAACAAATTGCCGTTTCATAATTCATGAGCAAATACAATTATTCCGATAGGTCCCTTTAGGAATCGGGCCTATCGCGTATCCGAAATGTAAACATGGCCCAGAGATGAGCCTCATGAGAGACAAAACTAAATATATCTTCACCTAGATGTAGAGGTGCTGATAAATTTCAAAGAACAGGAAGGGGAGCTGAGACATGACGGCAAAACTATTTATTATCGTTCACAACATTTCTTAGAGACTCAAATTGTAAAATGATATGACTTATGAGTTGACGTCAAAGGAAAATGCAAAATTAAGAATAATTTTACATTCTTGCGGTGTAAGGCAGTAGCCTAGCTAGATGGGTAGTTTGTCACTCTTATATTTTGCCTAACGATTAGCATGACAAACGAATTCATACATTCCTCAAACAAAAGGAATTATCGCGCCCAAGAATCGACCAATTCGTTTTTCATTTATTTTCTCATTGAGCGCATCTTTTGACGGATAAATTGGTTGCTCGAGAAAATTGCTTTCGATCGGTTTTTTTTTTTGTCAGGCTTCCACTTGAAAAAATTTGTGCTTTGCACCTGCTAAATAAATTGTCTCGTATAGCAAGCCAATTTTTGGTGCGCTATATTGAAGTATTGTTTTATAATGTGCATTGTATTCTCTGTTAAAAGTTTGCGGGTGTTATTATCTTCCCTACAACAATCCTGTGCGTTAAAAGAGACAAAAACCGAATTTCATTTAATAAGCGTTGGCAAGTCGATGTCACTTTGAAGAAATCTCTTCCGTAATTGTTTGCCGCGAAAATCATCACTGTTTTCAAAGCAACTTATAACTACGGGAAACAGTAAATATTTTAAGTTTGTCTTCCATGGTCATTATTGGAGTAAAATTCAGAAACTGGGTTCACGGTCGGAGGGCGTAAGCTTTCTTAATTCGAATTGTCTTTACATTAGAACCTTTGTGCGTGGGTTGTATAGAACGAAAAGACAGCAGTTTTTTGAATTTTCTTTCTCATTTCCGGAACCGAAGCAATTAATTAACAAATTTTACTAATGTCAATCACTCAACAAAACCCATTTCCAGGTGCTCTCGACAACAGCTGCTTAATATTATTTTCCCTAAATGGGAAAAACTCAAATTTGTTCGGATCGGGGGCTTCAAGTTTTTCATAGAAACAGATTTGCTAATCAAAATGTGATTTCTTTCTTCTGTCCTTTCAAGATACCGACCTACGAGTTTCGTTTATAATCTGTCTTAAAGCTGTCTTAAGTTGTATGATGTGAATTTTACATCACAAAAAAGAGCAATCGAACAACATCGGACATGGAAAAAGATTGATTGACGTTTAAGCCCAAAGATAGAGCCGCCTTTGCAAACACGGTTTATTTAGCTATTTGTGAATTCACTGTTTAAGTTTTCTACTTTAAATGTTTGTTTCGCAGTTCAGTGAGGCTGAATGCAGACACATTGTAAAATAGTTTTCCCAGGGTAAAGAAATCTTTGAAAATGTTGTACACTATTTAAGTGGTCTCAATTAGTTTTAATTTGTCGTGTTTGTTTCAAGCAAAATACATTGCAAATGTGTAGAAAAAGGCGGGTAGGTCGTTGTTTTGAAATTATAGTTTTTTTTATATCTGATCAAGGCTGCAAGTACTACAAACCTCCTCCAATCAGAGCTAATTTGGTGATCATCAACTGAATCTTTTTTTTTGAAAAAAAATTTATTCGATTTGCTTTGCGCTGGAGTCTTCTATAGCTAAGGTCAACTTAGTTTTAACAGAATTTGCATTAGAAATGTCATCTTAGAATTGAGTTTGATTAAAAGATTTAACTTTACAACGGATTTCCAGAAAAAGTATTTTTTCTCCATATTTGAAAAGCCTTTTCCCATCTTTTGTTTTCTATATTTATTGACTGTGACAGACAAAGATCTCCTTCCTCAAATTAACCACTTTTTATTGCATTTTGCACCTTTGGAAAACTCTTTAGCTTTGCCGACAACTTTGATCTCTGAAACCTAATCTAATCACTTGAGCACTCAAGATTTTTAAATTGAACTCACTTATAACCGATTACTGATTTTCCTGGTCTACCTCGATTCATGGATAAGAAAAACACAAAATTGAACACATGCCTACGAAAAACGAGTACAACCCATGGCAACCAAACCTTTTTTTTTTTTTTTTTTTTTTATGAAAACTTGCTGAAATTAGATACAAAATCGTTTGTAGAATTTCAAATTATCAAAGAGACACGCATGTCTTCTTTTGTTCAAAACACAAAAGTTATTGGCTTTTACAAATAGCTGTAGACTGAATAAAGGAATATAGTTATTTCCTTTCTGCTACCGACACAAAAGCTTTGAAACATTGTCATTGTTAATTAGAATTAAATCTTTACAAACCTTTTGGAGTGCAACTTGACTACGAAAAGCTACGCCGTCGAAGTTTTAAAATGGGACTTGTATTTTCCACTTACAATAAAAATGATCTTTTAAATATACTAGCTTGTGAATAAACCTCTCTAACGAACGCTAAAACGAGGTTAATTTCATTTTTGGCTAATTGCGCAAAGGTTTTCTAGTTATAGAATTTAGACAAATAAGTTGACTTAAAAATTTTTTTTTTTTTTTTTTTTTTGTAATAATGGAAACAATGTTTGTGATTCGTGATTTGTTTGTGAGCATAGTGACACATAAATTTTAATTTTATGATAAAAACAATACTGCAACTTCA
Source organism: Zoanthus gigantus (assembly GCA_025331005.2). Lineage (NCBI taxonomy): Eukaryota > Metazoa > Cnidaria > Anthozoa > Zoantharia > Zoanthidae > Zoanthus > Zoanthus gigantus. The sequence goes on from JAOBBB020372370.1 coordinate 19,124, forward strand.
GAACAGTTTTGCAAAGGTTTTTAAAAATATATACCAGCTTTCAGTTTGAAAATGAACACAAAACTTTTTAGAAAAATGCATGTCAACTCTTCAAAAAGGCATATGGAAAACAAGAAAGAAACATCTCTTATCTTGTGTTTCGTTGAACTAGCTTTCACCGTTACTGTCTCATCAGTAATACATATCGCATATCGCAGAACACACGAAAAGTATAGTTTTCATTTGCTTAATAATGTGAATTTAAAACAATAATTGGTTAAAGAAAGTAAAGATCTTGAAAATGGAACGTAAAAAAATGACATATAATTGGAAGTCAAAATGACGGCATGATTAAAACAGGAATTAGAACAATTGACCTGTTTTCGCACAAAAATTCCAAAGAATTTTTTATTCTAAGAACTGTCCGTACTATTGACGTTTTCACAAAACTTCTGTGTATTTCCGTATGAAAAGCATACCCGATTTTAGTTAAATAGTTGTAAAGCATTGTATCGATGGATTTCTGTTTCGGTTGTTTAAAATTAAAGCCCGTATAGTTATAAAGATTATAAATTGTACAATTAAAACGGACATTATTGCGATGTATAAGTTTTGCTAAAAAACGCGATTTAGTCACTTGAAACGCCAATCTTCCAAAAAAAGCACAAAATTAAACAAAACTGTTGGGAATAGAGGATGGCGCCATAGAGAACTGATTATGAGTTGCTTGCTTTGAGTAAATTTAGCACCAAGTCAACATCTTGCCGGGCCTTTCATATCAAAACCTGAAGCAGTAAGACTAACTCATTAACCGCCACCCGGTTGAGATTAACACATACAACGTGTTCTAAAAATGTTCAAAACTTTATCAGGCTGAAACTATACAAGAGAAAACTTTGGTTCATATTGTCTGTAAGTCGCATAAACCAAGTTTCTGTCTGTTAACTGTAGAGATAAATAAATCAATATTTTACAACTAAAATTACATACGCAACAATCAACATTAAACACAAACCAGCTTGTAGCCAAATCGATCTGTAAACTGATTCCGGCCAGCAGAAATCAACATTTTTAATAATTACGTCAACGTTTGATTCCTTTCTACGCAGCCGCCAGCGTCGTTTAAGAATTTTTCAGTTAAATTATAGTTTTGACACGTAGTTCGTCATTCGCTTTCAACGAGTTTGTAAGAAAGTAATTTGCGGTTAGTTTGCGAAGCGTGCCACGGGTTTCAATTTCCGTCTAATCCGAATAGAATGGATCTTTGATTAAGAAATATATCTTTCCTAAACTTGAAAAACGTGTCATAAAAGGTTTTTGCTGTTACCTTCCAAAGCAAGGTCGTCCTTCGGCTTTTTCAATAAAATACGTTCAAAAGGATATGAGTAAATGTTGTTGTATTTGCTAACTATTGGCTAAGAAAAAAACCTTGTCATATTTTCACTGTTTGCTACTTTTGACATGCTGTCAAATGAACCTCTCCCCAGCTTATCAACCAGTTGAGAAACTAAACGTTTAGTTTTACGCTTAGAATATTTCTAAGAAATGGTTTCTCTGTTAAAATGATACACAAACAGCTCTTTAAACAGACAAGCAAAGTGTGGAGTGCATATCCGTGACTCTGATGGGGAAAAACATGAGACGTGACATATTTCGCCATTTGTTCATAGTTTATCGAAATTCTATTGCTTGCCTTGAAAAGCTACATACTGCGAGATTTATCCACTTAATGTTGTAATATAGACAAATAATTGATGATAGAGCGAGTTAATATTTTTTCTCTTTGCGATGTTATATTTGAAATTTTGTAAACATTATTACTAGAAATTTTGGTTTATCACATGCATTAAATTACAAAAAAACATCCCCTCAAATAAAACATAATCACAAAGGGAATGATGTATCTATTTTCGAGATCTGGTGATAAGACCAAAAATACGGAAATAGTGCAAAGCATTGATTTACTTTTTTTTTTTTTTTATCTAGAAGCTATCTTTTTTCTAGATATTGAAAGAAAGGAAACTTCTTATACTTCGAAACTTATTAGTGGGTTTGAATAGACTTATACGTATTGCTTTTATATGTGTTCTTAAAAACAAATGACGAGGTTCTTTCTTAATTTGAATGACTAGCTGTGAGTGCCTTGTCAGAGTGCTTACAAATAAACTGACAAGATTCAGATGTTGAATGAAGTAGAACAGCTAGAATTTTTACTAGCACCAAGATTTTAAATCTAAGTTTTTTTTACTTGTTTAAATGTTAGTATATGAACAGTTTTGATTTATTGCCATTCCTCGCACATGCTAATGAAAAGAAATGTTTTATCAAAATCTGCTATCAGAAGTGACCTGCTTGCTGTCAAAACTGAAAATATTGTTTATTGTTCATGGTCAGAATTACAGCTGCTTTTAATCATTTTGCAGAATAAGAGCTGAAGTGTCTTAACTGGTTAACTTTTTATATTACTAAGTGTCAAATAATCTCTTGTATGTACTGATTCGAATAGAAAACTGCAAACTATCCATAAAACTGGATCTGCAGTAAAATGTATCATCTTCAAAGATTTTGTTCAAATTTTAGTTTTAATAAGCCCTCCTCTGCTCAGAAGTTACCGACTTCTAATGTTTTAATTTAATTTATGATAATTTCTACCAAGAAGTTTCCTAATCTTGCCGAATTTCTTTTCCGAGTACTTTGCTTGTCATAGTCTAAAGAAGCTTGTTTTGTATGCGGTCAGTAATGCTAGTCAGAACTTATAAAAGTTTAATGATATAAAATAACTAGAGCGTCTAAAGTTTACTGCAACTACAACATAAGAAGAATAAGTTGTTTTTGAATAACTTGTAGCAAAGAATTTCTTGAGATCATACTTTAAATCACTATCTAAATTCAAAATGGTTGAGACCAAAACATTAAGCTGTTAAACTGACGCAGGTTTACATCTGGTTGTCGCATGCAATTGATTGTTGTATTAGCGGCTTCTTTGTCATCACATGTAGTTTATGCAAGACTTAATGACAATAGCATTATTCCAATTTTTGTCTTTCTTAGCTGCTATTGTGTTACAAATAATTCCAACTGTTTCTTAGAAAGATTCTGAGATTTCAAGTTATTCAATCAAAACTAAATCATCTTTCACTAAAGGACACTAATTAACATAAGCTGAAAGTTTCCATTTGTTCCTTATCAGATCTTGTCATCTTCTCTCTCGTATCGTAACATTTAGGGCAAGCAGTTTTAGTCGGTCGGTCTGACCGTAATTCTGAATAGAAGCTAATTTATCACATCATAAAAAGTTAATTCAATAACAAAAACGACTTTAGTTGCTAAGTATTCAAAAGTCTCTTGATAAAAGAAAAATGTTTAAATGAAAGAAACAATTGGCTTTTTTAAAAGATTAAAATAAAATATCATTTTCTTCACGAACAAGAACTTATAATAGCAGCAGTTGGTTACGACAATAATTGATAAATAGCTATAGAGGGATATAAAGATATTTCATCTAGAACTAAAGACTTATAATATAATATACGAAGCCAAAGTCATAACGACACTGTAACCAATTGCAAAAGTGACAACAACTGAGTATTAGAGAGTATCAATGGCTAACTATCAAATATATTTTATAAAAAAAAATTTAATGGAGCAAAATATAGACATTTCTAGGTTGAAGAGTATTGATCAATATTGTGTATGAAAAGCTGACATTCAAGCGTTATGGTCTTTCGCCAGCCATTTTCACTACAAACAGCATTGATCAAAGCGTTTCAGGCTAGAGCTCATTAATTTTACTTATACTCTACAATGGCGATGGCAATGGCAATGGAAATGTCATCAACAATGGCAACGACATCGACAATGGCAATAGCATTAGCAATGGCAATAATAGCATTAGCAATGTAATGGAAATGGCAGTGGCTTAGGGTAATGGCACTCGCAATGGCAATGAAGTGGCACTGGCAATGGCAATTGCTTTGGTCTAGGCAATGAAAGGGCATGGGCAACCTAATAAAAAATATATTAAGGAAAAGGGTTTCTAGAATATTGAATTGATTATTTTCCCAAATCAGATATATTTAATACAATAACTGAATTATTGAAGGCCTTATTCCACTCTCCGGCATGTGAGTCCTATATATAGCTCAGTGCCGAGAGCATCTGATCGGTAATGAGAACAGCGATCAGAACAAGAATTATCTTGAGGTTCAAACTGGAAAAAAATAGAACACTCTTCAATTAGCTAACTCCCTAGTTCAAATGTGCATTCGGAATTGCATTGAGGTTTTGTGTAAAACTAAATAGCGATGAATGAACAAAGGTTCGAAACATGTTTGCCTCACAAACGAATTAAAGGTCATTTTCTAATGTATATCTTCTCCTTTAAAACACCGACCCATTTCCGTTGAATAATATTTTGGTTTGTATGGTCGCTGAGTCCCAATGCTTGGACAGGATATTAACTGTTATAAAGACGTCAAAACTCATTGCTGTGATATTTACTGTATCATGATTATGACTGCCGCTCGACAGGGTACGCGTACACCGGTTACCACAGAATGGTTAATTGTACTTCTGCTACAAAATATATCAATATTTATTCATTTATTTAACGAAACTCAAATAATACACAGCAGTTCAATGTCAGTCGATAATTAAAATATCGCTTGACCTGCATGTCCAGTCCAGGGGGAGTCAAGGACTCTCATTCGCTTAACACTACATGCAGAAATCAGAGAGACTCACCTACTCCATGCATGGCCACTAGGCTCGTAAAGGATTTAGCTAGCTAGCTCTAGCCTAGGTAGCTAGATGAGTGTGTTCTAATATTGTTATTCATTTCTATAATAATAATAATATCCAAACCAATTTCAGTTGGTAATATTTATACTTTTCAAATAAAAATCATTCTACATAATTATTTTAACAAGCATGCAGCATCTAAATATTCAAGTCTCTCGAAAACAAATGAAATAACAACTCAGGAAGATTCTGTAACGTGTACAACCAATATTGGGAATTCTCTATTGAAGTTTGCAACTTGGTTTTATGTTAGAAAAAAATTGCTGCTCAAATTGAATGCTCAGAAAAATTGACTTTCCAAAGTTGCCATTACTTTTTGCTTTGACGCGGGGTTCACCCGGTTCACTATGATACTGATGCAGCACTCGCTTATTACCAACTTAGCACACTGTAGGGGGCAGATCACACGAGAGGAAATGCAGGAGAGGAATGGGGTACTCTCTGTTCAAATATGTGTCAGCAAACCAGTAGGGTCTCGAATTTTGAAATTCCTGACAATAGACTCGGGTAAATATCTTTATTAGGCTCCTAAAACCGATTGGTTTTGAAATGTTCATATTAATCCTATTTACGTCTTTTTTATTGATCTTCCAGCATTCTTCTCCAAGTGCAGTCTATGCTTAAACTGTGTTACCATAAGGGCTCTTTAAAAAACGTGTATAAAGCTTTGATCGTGTGTGTCATATTTGATTCCTTGAAAAGATTTATAAACATGTTGTGTAAACTAAGCAAGAACCTTCTCCTCTTTTTTTCTTTGATGTGAATTTTTGATGATAGAATATCATTAAACGCTTGCTACTGGATGTGAGTGGTTTGTCAGAGTGCATTGAGAACATTTTCAAGCTCGTTATATCGTAGCAAGTGGGTGTATTTGTAAACAAACTACAAACTAAAAGTAACTAACCCTTTTAATATGCAATCTGACTTCACTGCATTGTAAGGCGCGATAGCCCTGACTTAAAGAACTTTAAGCAGGAGTTTAAACAAACAAAAATCTTTTAAATTAAATAAGTACATTTATTAGCTATAGAATGGCATATTAAGTTCAAATAGAATAAAATAGAATGCACAATAAGCTGTACATGAAGAAAGATTAAAAAATAAAACTTTTAAAAATGAACGCGAAGAAAATAATTTTTTGAAGCAAGTAACGAAGCATTCACTGAAATTTGTCAAAGGCTAAAATTAAATCGTAAAAGAAATGTAGCAAAATACCTTGTTTTATAATTTATCAGCATGCCCTATGGGAAGTTCAATATTTTAATATAACATTAGAAGAACTAAACCACTATTTGAAGTGTTTTCACACGTCGTCATCTTCGATGTAGTATACCAACCAAAAATCGCGAACTTGAAGTGATCTTGTCAAGAAAAAGCCAGGAATCTGCATATTTTCGCTCCCAAGTGTTCGCCACCATAAAACAAGCCAATTTCAATATTCAGTATATCTGACAAAAGGTCGCATTCCATTTTAAAAAATCAAACAGAAAAACTGATCAAAAGTGTCGCAAACTACTTCACAAGAAACCCAAACTTTAAACTTGTCTAAGAGGCGGGAAAGTTGCTGGACGTGCGCTAAAAAGCCCGCCAAATTAGATAACGTGAGTGTGTTCTCTGATAAATGACAACTTTCGCTGGAATAAAAGCTCAACAAAAATCATTTTGATTCATATATTCACTGATTCAGTGGTTTGAATTTATTGAAGACTAGGCCATAGTTAAGTCAAGAAACAAAGGTTAGCGTTCATAACCGCACGATCTTGCCGGTTAGTGATCGATAAACTGAAATCACGTGATCGATTTTGACCGATTGCAGGCGCGGATTTTTTACAGTGAACTAAGGTTGCTTATTAAAAAAGAGGTAGAGTTCTAGCGAAATGCTTTCCGAAATATATTGCTCAAGGAATTCTGATGCTGATAGTCTCAACATTACAGTAATCCAGGGACGTAGCCTGCATTTTTAAGAGGAAGGGGGGAGGGGATGGGGGTTCCAAATCACCAAAAGCTGTTTGATCAGGCACTCATCTAACCACAGGAAGCCCTCCACTGTAATTATCTCACAGAAAACAAGATGCGAAACGAAAAAAAAGCGCTCATTATCAATATGTATAATACTACTAGAACTCTTTGAAAAGGGGGAGACAGGTCCCGAGGTGTAGGAGGGTGTTCGGGAACCTCAGGATAGTGCTTAAGTTCGCATGTATCAAAATATAATTTATATCGAAAAATCATAACCACGAAGAGCATCTTTAAATTTTATCTCTTAACTTGACTTTCTTAGTCAGATCAACTTTTATTTCAGAGATATTAGCACTGAATATCAAAGAACTAAACAAGACGATTGACAATTCAAATAAAATAAAATATTCGCGTCCTACTTTTATTGGCTTTTACGATAAACAATTTAAGATTCTAATAGAATATATAGCCAATGAGCGGCTGGAGAGTTACCATTTCTATGTAACTGATTTTCTGGGAAGAAAACGGCGCTGAAAGTTTCTCGTACCAGAATACTAAACAATTAAAGTTAGGGGCGAAAAAGCAGCAAAATAGTATAAAAATTGTGAAAGAAACCAGTTTAGGATAAGGATTTTGTTGGCAACAACATTTTCCCAACTTTCCGGCCGTACCCGTGGCCATATATATATATATATATATATATATGGAACGTTTTTACTTTGACAGTGTTCAGACATGTGTTGCAAAAACTTCTGAAAGTTATGAGAATGAGATGGCAATTTTGAGAAGAACTGAGAGAGCGATGGTGAGAGCAATGACAATGTGTGGTGCGAAACTGATGGAGAGAAGGAGGACAGAAGACCAAGTGGAAATGTTGGGATTGAAGGAAACAGTGGTTCAGATGGCAAAGGCGAATGGAGTGAGATGGTACGGGCATGTGTTAATTAAGGAGGGATGATGGCCATGTTTTGAGGAAGGCCTTGGAGTTTGAAGTGAAGGGAAAGAGGAAGCGAGGACGACCGAGGAAGACATGGAGATCGCAAGTGGAGAAAGAGAGTTAGAGTGTTGGTTTGAAGAAGGAGGATGCAAAGAATCGAGCAAGATGGAGATTGGGAGTGGGAGAGATTGCTGGCAAAGTGGGGTGAATCCGGCCACCCTCGTTTACGGGGATAAAACCGGATCAAAATTGGATTGATGATGATGATGATTAACATCAGAGGCGCTGACATAAGTATTGACAATCAAAACAGTGCCTTAAGCTGGTAAATGAGATTGTTTCTTATTTAAACTTTTATACATAATTTTTATATATTAGTACATTTGTTATATTATTACATTCTAAGGCAGTATTACAAGACATTACATTTAAATTCAAGTTATTTGTGTGATTGTCCATATTACTACTAAAAGTCAATCCCTATTCAGAAGAGTACTGAGATTTTCCACTAATTAGAATCAGTGTCACTAAGTTTTAGAAACATAATATATAAAAGGAAAGGTGTGTGTAGAGAAAGTCCGAATTGGTTGCTACAACTGCAGGCATGTGCTACAAATAAGCTACGTCTACTCTAAAATTCTCGAAGTATAAAACATGGTAGGTACATGTGTTTGGGTCTATTACATTCCATGCCGGCCACTGCCACGTTGAATTTCCTTGATCAGTGTAAAGTTAGAGTTATATAGCTAGGAACTAGCTGTGGTTACACTGGTCGTTTTACCCGTGGGCTGTCTGTGTTTGTGTGTGACCGATCTTCCCATGGGGAATTTACCTACGGGTAGTTAAAATGGATACATCAAAAAGAACAAAAGAATTCCCAATGACACTTCCCGAGCCAATTGGTATGGTTTATCTACGGTTTATCTAACCCGAACCGTCTTCAACCAATCACAAATCAACTAATGACAAATACAGGAAGCGCTGTGTGTATATTTGGCTCTAGCTTAAATTGTGCCATTGGTAAAAAAATACGTGAATCAACATCTTGATGGCGAATTTCCGAGCTTCTCTGGGAGTATTTCTTTTTGATTGCTTTGCTTTTGTAAACGTCGTTTGAGCTATTTATGTGAAACAAACATTTGAAATACATTTTCTACCTTTTTCAGCCCATACGAACCTGTCGATAGTTATCACTATCAGGATCAAACAATTTTAAACGGATTCTTTTTCCAGCATAAAGAAGCAGCAAAATAAATTAAATCTAGAAACGATGAATACATTCCCGGCCTTTCAGTATGAGTGCAGACAACTCGTAGTCATAGTTTTCAGTCTCCATCTTAAATTCTTCCTCCAATCGACCACCAAAATTCTATTGGGCCAAGCGGATCAAATTTTACCGTGGGCAAACATTTGCTATTTAACCGAGACCTGTCAAACAACCGGAAACCTATGGCGTCCCATCACCGCCAAAATTCACTCTTCGCAACATTAAAAGTTTCGTTTCTAACATGCAATTATCCATTTTAATCTGTCAACTTTTCAATTCAAAAGTTCAATTTTTCAATTTGAACATTAGCTTTTTTAGTTCAAACATTCGATTAAAGAACATGAATATTCAATTCAAACGTTTAGATATA
>JAOBBB020372371.1:0-18683 GCA_025331005.2 Zoanthus gigantus
ATAAGCATTGTTTATATTTTCTCTTTGGACTTACAATGATCCTCAGAGAAACTGGAAACAATGCTTATGCAAAATTTTGGGTAGACAAACAAAGAATATTATGGTATTTTTCATACTGGCTAATTGACTGCTATTTGCTGATTTTTGATTATATAATTTTTCATCTGACATAATCAAAGCAAACGAACATCATGTATTTACCTGGATAACCCAAGCATCCACACTGACCGTCTGATCTTTTATATTCTGCCATAAAAAGAAAATGACCATCACATCATTGCAACCTCAATTTTCCAGGTAGTTAAATTTGCATATGGATACGGGAAAGGATATAACTTCAAATACGATAGATACAAATAGAGTGCAGAAATGTTGTTACATTTTCTTTCGTTGCTTATCTAGCATAATTAACTTACAAAGCGTGTGCATCAATGCTTATAATTGTACAAAACTCATAAGTAAGAAGTTTTAGTTTGCTTCTACTCCATCATTCAGTAGCAAAGGAGAAGCAAAGAAACGTTTGACAACTCTTAAGTTTATGAGTTAACTGATTAATTGCGTTCTACGTAAGGAGAACGCAATCCTAATCTCAGAGAGTTGGGTTTCTTGTGGTCATTTATGAGGTTACCATGCTGAAAAAGGTTGGGCATCGTTCATCACATTTTTGTTCCAAATCAGCGCCATTTTGAATTTATAACTTATTATAACATCTATCCCGCATGTACAGTATTGCAGTTTTTGCACAAGTGTTAAGTTACTTATACTTTCTAACGAGGTTATTCCAACGCACTTCATTAATCTCTGATTACTTTTAATTATAATAGTAAATTATTAACAACCCATGAGTATGGGTCATGTTCTATTATCAATCAATTTTGCTTGATTGGGTTTTATGTTTTCTATTGAGAAAAAAGTGTTTGAAGGGTTGTTTTTGTTGATCAATTATTTCAACCGCAAGCCAAATGCACTGTTGAAATGAATGGAAGCGATGAGCAGCTGCTGCCCTGGAACATACAATCTTATTGTGTTTGTTAAAGAACAAAAAATATGTTGATTCGCTTCGCTTCGCTTCGCTTCGTGCATTGTTCAAACTTCTCGTTTATAGTGTCGCCAGCGCGTGGGTGTATTTGTAAAAAAAACACTTACATCCCGTAACTAACCCTTAATTAACCCATACACTGATGCGGTTTGAGTGAAAGTGCTAGAGATTTGAGTTACAGGGGATTCAAAAATAGACCAAAAACACTTGGTTAAAGAGATTTTATGTTTGTATGTATGTTGGGAATTGCCAATATTTTCCCCCCAAACGAACTGTCAAATTTGTTAACGGTCAGTTCAATCAGTTATTCATGCATAATCTACATAAAATATAAATGAGATTTTAAAGTGGCCTACAAACTGCTTGCTCGGCAAACGTCCAGTGCTTCAGATTAGAATATCTTGCTAGAGTTTTGTGCTCTTTATATGTGTTTGATTATCGTGCGATCGTCGGTTCGTGACGATCAACGGTTTTTTTTTCACGGAGTGAACAGTGAACTATAATGTTTTATACCACTCAAAAAAGTGTAAGAAGTTTTGTTAGCGAGTTGAAACAGTTCACAGACAACTACGGTTACGCACTTACAACTACATTGATTTTCTGAAGTCTCAGAGAGAAGTTCACATGAATATATTCCATTGGCTGCAGTATGGGACGGACTGTTTTGTCATAAACATTTTCTTCAAACAACGCCAAGCGTAGCAAGTACTCGCATGAGGAGTTCATGGACAGACCGTTTGTATCTAGAATGTTAAATTTGAAAACAGTTTAAACGATATTTATAGTTAGAACCTTATTTAACTGACCGTCTCAATCGATAGTTGATGAAACCTTATTATGCATGAAAATTATATTTTGTCACACTTGATTTAGTCTTGAAGTCTTGAAGAGAAGATATTATTAATGCGAGTCAGCCTAAGTCTAACTTCTATTTGATTTTATAAAGGGTGACTTATTTGTTCTTATTTTGTGATGTTATTTATTCAAACTTTTGAACCGGTTGATAAAACCTTATAAAGTGACCATTCATTTTGTTTGTCTTGAAGAGTAGATAAATGTGTCATCATTCATTCTAACTTTTCAACCAGCTGATGAAAACCTATAAAGTGACCATTCATTTTGTTTATATATATCTAGAAGAGTAGAAATGATTGCTGTTACTCACTCCATTTTCTTTTAGCCCAGTCGGTGAGCACTATGAAGTGACTACTCATTTTCTTTTTCATCTCGAAGAAAAGTTGACAAAATTTTCACTGTTTCAACAATTAATTTAACAGTAAAACTATTGTGTTTTCCTGAAATTTCCAATCCTCGACTTTTGAAACTTTACTGGCTATGGAAAAGTTTGTATGAAGGAATGAGGCCATTCTGTTTCTTACAACGTCCAGGAACTTTTTTTTCTGTTAGAAACCCAAACACATGACTTAAAATCTAGATGTCATTTTCAGAACTCTATAATTCACTCACTCAGTTTTTATGAATAAACTTAATCAGTTGAGACTTGTAAAAGATCGGTTTTCTTTTCACAGTTGTCCCAAAACCGCATTTACTGTATTTATTACACTATATATTGATTTCAAACAACAGTACCTAGATATAGATTAACACCAAATTAATAACAGACTTCAAAAAACTCGCAAGTATAAAAATCGCAGAATAGTCTACATTGAATTAAAGACTATAAAATTTCTCTTTTGCAATTCAACTTGACAAAATAAAACACTGCACGGTAAGATACTGAATATGGGTGAATTTTTTCATTCTAACGACATTAGTGTTTATGTTTTACCAATTGCAAACTTGCCTGCCAACCCAAGGAAAAACACAACAATACAAGTAAAAGAAACCACAGCCATCATATGATGCCCAACGATCCCTCCAAATGATCTCAAACAATTTATTTTTCAAGTTAAGTATTTCATTACTTTAGTGTTGTATTGATTCATTTCTTGCATTAATTCGTTTTTTCCAATACAGTTATAAATGAATAGATGCATTTGTGGTAATCACAAGGTGCAAAGTTGTGTCAATCAATTTAAGGAAAATTACGTTATCATTAAGAGCAATTACTTTGAAACAATCACATCGAGTTCATAAATTTTATTTCCGTTTGTACTAAAAAGTTCATTTCGTGGTTGTAATCATGTAAAATGCATTAAATGTTAATTGTTTAACGAATTACAATACCCAGCGGTTGTATATAGTTAGTGTTATAGAATAACAGGGGCATAATTTCGCTTCATCATGATCAGTTCTATTTTGGCAATCATTAAAAGCTCAAAACAGTTCTTTGTTGTGATCTCATTTAGATTTGAATGCTGTTAGCGTTTTGGCAATGATTAATTACTATTTTAATTCATCAAGACCTCCTGCCTTCTAATTCCGAGCTGATAGAAGACTCTTACTGGAGTAACCAGAGGCAGAGGCAATTTCTTGTTACCATGGATACTCACAGGCTTGTCGGGATGAAATTGTAATCTTTTTGATTTTTTCCTCATGCCTACATAAATCATATATTTATATATCAAGAAAGCTAAAGACCGGTTGAGCTTAGTATAACGGATCCAACAACAAGCTTTTAAGCAATAATTATAATATCAATCAATTGCTCGTTTCAAACTATTAAAAAAAGAACTTAATTTTTAAAAGTATCTTTGAACGAGTCAAAATTAAAATATTTTGATTATAGGCGTAAATAGCGGAACATGCTTTAAATTTGAGCGTCAGTCTTGCATTGTTGCTAAGACGAAGGACAACTAAACGCTCAAAGCATGCATCTATTGCTAGTTTCTGGTTGACCCCTTCCTACTTTGTGCGGGTCATTACAACTAATTGGCAGTTTGTTTTCTTCACCTTTAAAACTCTGCGAACAGGAAACGATGAAATGTTTTTCCATGAAGCTAAACAAGTACTTGTTATTTATATTTTATACGTCCTTGTAGTCCCGAGAACTCTAACTAAAAGGCCTTTTCAAGTTCTAATTGTAGCAACAATTTCGTGCGTGCAGGTGCTCAGCTCGAAGCATTCTAACAAACACTTATTGTATTTATAATAATTATAGTTCTTTGCCGTCGTCGTGGACGCTGACTCACGGCGATAATCAAAGCATTTTTCAAAATTTTAATCAAACGTTTAATTAATCTTGTTTTTGTTTATGAAGTGGTACAGTCTAGATTTTGTTACAGTAGAACGACAACGGTTTCAATTAGGCAAAGTATATCGTTGAAAAAATTTAAGTTTTGGGTTAAGGAACAATATTTCGACTTTATTTGAGTCATAATAAATCATGCACGTATGAATAAAAATACTAGAGCACTTTTTTTCAGCGATACGTTCTTCGTACTCGGAACCGTGGTCATTCTCTTACTAGTCCGCTGCTCTAGCAGCTGAGCTACTGAGTCAAATGCTGGGAGGGGTGTGCGAATTACAAATCTAGTCATGTGTGAACATAAAATATATCTATGATTAAACACACAGACATCAGTGTTAAGACACTAAGAGGATACAAGCGTTTCGATTGATAATTTCAACTATTCTCAGGAATTTACAAACATGAATCGAAGTTAAACCAACGCTTGTTCTTGATTCAGTTGACTCAGTAGCTCAGCTGGTAGGGCAGCTGACTAATAACCCGAAGGTCGTGGGTTCAAATCCTACCTGAGTCAGTGATTTTTTCACTGACTCAAAAACAAGCGTTGGTTTAACTTCATGTTTGTAAATCCCTGAGGATGATTGAAATTACCTTTCTAATTAGCTAATGGAGCCCCGAAAAGATCTTTCGTTAGAGAGGTGTAGTACTATATTGAAAACTGGCTAACCGATTTTATTTGGATTCTAGATTTTGTTATACAGTGAAATCTCTTCATGTTTGTCATTTGTAAGAGATATGTTGCTGGGTGCCGTCTAAAGCTATTCATTGCTTGCAGGGTCGTACGGAGCGGGGGAGCAGGGGGGGCAACTGCCCCCCCCCTCCCCAAGCAAAATTGTGCACTGAATAAAATTGTGCATGAGAACGCGAAAGTTAAGAAAATTAGAAAATTCTATTCTGTATGTGACAAAACTCAAAAGCAAAAACCAAATAAACAGGCAGTCAGAGTAACGTATATAATCTTCTAAGTCTGAGGAGCTAAGTCAGCTGGTGGATATTGGAGGAGGTGAGCTAGGTGAAGCGGAGAAAGCAATACAGGAAGATGCTGATAGAAGGACTGTGCCAATGTTTTGTCCTACGCGTCCTCCGCAAGTGACAACGTTGTCAGAACTCATGACAAGGTATTCGACAATTCTTGAAGCTTTAGAAACCATCAGCAAAGCTAGCACAGGGGATGCTCGCTCGGACGCAGATGGACATGTACGAATGCTTGAAGATCCACAGTTTATAGCTGCGCTAGCTGTAGCACAGGCCATTCTCATTTACCTTGCACCTGTTAACAACAACATCAACAACAAGTACTTTTTTTTTTTTTTTAATTTACCTTTTGTGTGTTACGTTACATTATATATATAAATTCATAGTTAGATGAAGGTGCTGTTACCAAGAGTTTGCAAGCCAAGGATTGCAACCTTGTAGCTGCATATATGGAGATGTGGCATCGGCAAGACAGTGCATCAGAGATGCGAGGAGTGGTGACAATTGGACGAATGTGTGGAGCAGGGCTAAGCAGCTTGTAGCATCTGTGGGTGTTACCATGCTCAAGCCCCGTACAACTCTTGATCCATGCTGATTTATCTAAACTGACCGAATGCCATGTGGACGAAATTGACTCGCCATATGGGAAGTTCCTCACCTTCACTGAGAAAATCAGCCTGCGACCAAAAGTGAGAAAGTGGAAAAAGAGCTATGAAGTAGTGCGAAATGAATACAAGCCTACTTCCGTCAATTCAGCTCTTTTGACTGCAGACCTGAAGCATATATCTAGCACTTCACAAAGTTTTCTTGATTTTCCTGACCACCCCAGTTGGTAGCGTGTCCTGTGAGCGCTCGTTCTCAGCTCTCCGCCTTCTCAAATTATGGACACGTTCAACAATGACAGAAGAACGGCTCAGTGGGCTAACGTTGCTAAAACTTCACCGCAGTACTCCTTCATTTCACAGCCAGGTGAGGTTTATGCAAGGAAAAGTAACTGGAGTCATCTTGCCAACTAAACTCTATTGCTAGTTTTAGCTACTTCGTCGTTAGAAATTCAAGACTTTACATGTAAATAGGTTTGATATTCACCAATAGATATTTAAAAGTGACAGCCTTATAGTCTGCAATAATGCACCCTAGACTGACTTGCAGGCTGGAACTGTTACTTATGTTCTGTTATTTTATTTATTCGCAGGTTTTTGAGCATGTTTTGTGATTCTGGCTAGGAAGAATGGGCAACCACTTCCTTCGCAATTGACGTTAAATAAAGTATTTATTATGAGCAAGCACTGGCAGTGCTATGGATTTCATGACTTTTCTGGGTTAACAGCAAGATTGGATTTAAGTATATATGTACTTTGATTTCGTTCCTAGTTTCATGCAGTGTTTTTATTAACAGGATATTATGATAAGATATATAGGCAGCGTTTCCAGAATGGTTTGTTGATTTATGAGCAGCAGATTCGTAAGTTTTATATATCCTGAAGTAAGTGAACAGTAAGAACCCGTTGCTAAAATACTAATTATCGCAAAGATTTGTAAATTCAGCTTGCAAATAAAAACGTTGAGAAAAAAAACAGTACTTTTATCCCAATCTAAGCTCTTTCCCCCACCCCACCCCTCTCTCTCCCGAAATGTTTGGTCTCAAGTTGTACAGTGCTGCCCCCCCCCCAGTCAAAAAAGAGCTGCCAACTAATTATCAAAAATTCCTGAGCCAGCTTGTTATACGGTTATATTATACTGATGAGACCCCAAAAGGCCAAAGCAGCTATGCATGGCTGTTAACTTAAGCTCACTTATATTTACGGTAGATTTATTAAATGGGTAATGTCCGCTACCACCGTGGCCATAAAGTCCATTTTAGTGACATCAAGTTAGCTACTAGCAAGTTTGTGTTATCTGTACTTGATTTTTATCACCTCCTCCCACATCCCACAAGCATTACGGTTTGACAATTAATCTCAACCGAATTCAACTTAGGCGTTTAGACTTGGCAGGAAAACAAAGAAAATGTCGAAAATGCAAAAACCGGCCTTCGGGCGAAAACCGGCCCTCGATCGGTTCTTAAAGCGGCCTTCGGGCAAAAACCAAGATCAAGACGAAACCTACAGGAAATGACTTGCTTAAACCTCAGTTGTAGATTTTGTAAACATTTTAACTATTGTAAACTTAGAATACAACTTGTAAACCGGAAAAGTGAAATAAAACACGCTTTTGTAAATCCGCCTTCGGGCTTAAAGCATAGCAAAAAAAACAAAACAAAAAAAAAACATCGCTTTCAACAGCTGTTTCAACTTATCTAGAAAAATATCAATTTTTTAAAACATGTAACTGAAAATAATGAATATTTTACATGTGATGTTATACTAATTAAAAATAACAAAAACAAGCATTTTCTAACTAGTGTGTAACTATGCATCATCTTTGTTTAAATATAAATATTCTAAAATTTTGAGTTCCTTTCGCGGGAACGATTCTTTTGAACGGTTTTCAAAATTAATTATGCAACCAAAACAAAAAGTGCTTTTGAGTTTTGTTTCTTGTTTTTTATAGGAATCATGGCCAAGCGTATTTTCACACTAACTCTCAAATTAAAAGCGACATAAGTGAAAAATGTCTCTTTTAAGCTGAAATTTGTCGAGAACTTTTTCATTTAGTTTATCAAAAACACTGAAACACTCATCCAGTAATTGAATGTTCCCTAAGGTAAGGTAGTACATTATAATATAATAATAATAATAATAATAATATTAATAATTATATTTATTATAATTATTATTATTATATATCATTTAATTTACTGTATATAAGAAAGATTATTCTAAGTTATGTTATTATCCTAAGTTTTTAACCGATTTCAGTGTAAATTGAAAACAAAGAACTGATTTATAGCAAATCAATAATTCTTAGCAACTGTTTCTGTGATTAAAGCTTAGTTACGTAGTTTATTTTTTTTTAAAATGCGCTCTTCAAGTAGACCCCTGCGAACATCCACCCATGCAGATAGGAGGCAAAGCTGGTTGCTATAGAAACGCATCATCGGTCGTGAATCGAGCTAGCTATGAAGGGGACAAGTAACCAGGAAAATGCTAGCTTACGTTCCGCTTTCGAGCAACAGTCAGGCTCAAAAGCATGACTACTGATATAGACTTGATGAATACCGTGAACAAAATGCCGCCTCACGTAGGATCTAAGAAGATCAACCAGCCACAAAATGTGTGAAACATGAGTAAAATAAAATGAACAGCTGTCTACGGTTAAAGTTGCTGGCTTAATCCGAGCTCTTGCTCATATTGGTTCACTGACCAATTAATTTCAACGTAGTTTTCCAGCCATTCATTTTATTTTACTACTGATATATACAGTTTGTTTGATCTGTTTAGTTTCCACAAAACCTGACTCAACTTTCCATCTTTCCGGGGTAGGTAAATGAGTATCTGGGTCTGCTGGGAAGCTAACCTGCGGTGGATTATTAGTGTCCAAAGACTCACATGCATCCGCTTAATTAACACTATCAAACTGAATACAAACACCGGTTCCAAGAACTGAAGTTCAGTACAGCAATAAAAATTTAGCTAACTTTGATCCGAGGATTGAAGTAGCCATATTTTCCTCGCGACGAATATCTATTCAAAGGGTTTGATCTTTTTGTTTTCTTGTTTTGGCCCTTTGTTAGACAATGACTTATGAGAAAGATAATAACGAAACGTTTTTGTGTTTCAAACACAAAAAAATATGGGTGCACAAGAGATCTCAATTATCTATCTCTTAAGCCATAGATTTAGTCCAAAATGAATACAATTAGTAAATATTCTAGTTTAATTTTTAGTACGTAACATCTTAATAGCACTTTTTGTGGATGCAATTTATAAGAATTGCAGAATATAGCTTCCTTGCTTCCTGTGCGGCAGTTTTTGGTTTGAAAACATTTCAAAACTGATTTTATTTAAACTCATTTTAGGCATCTGTTGACTTTTAAAATTGAGTATGTTTTGAGCAGTTTATGAGTCTACTTGCATGGTGGAAAATGTTTGAAACTTTAACATGTTTAGTTGACATATACAACTACTGTGCAGAACATGCTATTATATAACTTAAAAGGTAGGGCTCATTAAGATTCATTTCGCTGATCTTAAAAATTCAAAATGTTTTCATTTTAACTTTTTTGTCCAATATTTTTTCTACTAAATTAAGAATATAATTAAGACAGACTATCATCAAGGTCCTGAAATTAAATTCGAATTGTGAGTTAAAAAAAAAAATTAAAACACTTGTAATAATTATGGTTCTAAACAATTTGGATAAATTTCTTTAATTTATTCGGACAGCTTATGCAAAGTGTAGAATATCAATTATATATGATATGTTTCAATAGCGTTTTTTAAATATTTAGGCTGTAACTTGGAAACAAACAGAAAAGTTCTTTTTTGGGATAAAAACAATTTATCCAAATAGTTAAAATTCAATTGCAAAAAATTAAAATTTGAAAAAATGTATTTTTTCAGTATAAATTATCTTGCTGCATTAAAAGTTAACTGAGGAAAATTGTTTGTAGCTCGTACACGACTGCACTAAACGATTACAGCACTCAAGAATCGAATTTTTACAAAGAAGAGCATTCAAGCTAGAAAACAATTCTCCTTCATGTATCCTTACTGAATTTTTGCACAAGAAAGTCCAGGTAAGAAGTAATATTAGGTTTTGATTAGGTACTACAGCGAGTAACAATGAAATCATCCTTGCGTTAAATTTTTAGGCGTTTGCAACTACCAAGATGGTTTCCTAACTTTATTTCTGTCACTTGGGATAGAAATTCGGTCACTCTCATTGTAGAATTTGTTAGGGTAGTCAGACCTGCCAAATTGTGGTTAATTAATAAAATGGGGGATTATGTGGTACTATACAGTCAGGCTCTGCTCATTATTTTAAATTTGCTTCGTTTGCTTGTGACTGGGTTAAAGCTGGGCACACACATGATATCTATGGTTTGTGACTGTGTCAGTCGTCTACTATCCTCTAAAATAAGACTGTAAGCATTTCTTGTAACAGACATTCCAAGTAAAAAGAAATCAAAATCTTATACAGATGCAGAGGGCTAAGGCTTTGTTCATGCGTGAGGACGATAAATAAAGTTTCCGAAATGCGGGAGTCTCCCGCCATCTGGCCGGTAGTGTTGATGGTCCCGTCCAAATTATTCAATATCTCTCAAAAGCTGTTGTTAGAAGGGCCGCATCTGTATAACGGTGGCGGCCGGTCTATTTTTTGCTATAACGACCGAGTATATTGAGTAGTTTCCTTTTGAGTTTCTGTGGCGCATGGGTTTACAGGCGTAATAAACCAAGCAGGATTTTGGGAGAACACAAGAATCCCGAGCTATATATATGCTTTTATAAAAAAATCTTTGAAAAAATTAAGAGTTTTCTTGAGCGAATATTTGTTATGATCTGATCAAATTTTCAATTCTCCCGATATTTGTCAACTAAAGTGCATGCATATAAAATTATTCAGTTTCAGTAAGAATGTTTTCTTTGCAACATTGAATGAAAATAAACTAAAAAAAATAAACTACTTCTGTTTCAAGCAACTTGAAAAACTGATTACAGCCTATTGTATCTCCTGTTTTTTTCCTTTTTTGCTCAATAAATTTTAAAAATAATAATTGAATCGAGGTGAGCCGCGAAGAACATTAAAACAAAGTTCCTTTTGGACTCAGTAAGTAAAAACTCTTTTTTTTTCAATACTTTTGAATGAAGGTAGACCCGTTTTCCCTTTACAAACCTGTTCAAACTGTCGAAAGCCCACTGTGTTGCTTCTTGGTTGATATTTGAAAGAGCATGTTTATTTTTTTAACTGACATTTACGCAAATTATTGAGTGCACACTCAAAGCTGCTCTAGATCTCAACTTGTCTTAAGCGGTTATTGTACTTCTGTAAGAATGAGTTGTTAATTTTTCTTTGCAGCTGAATTCGAGCGCAAATTCAAAGCTGCTCTCAGCTGGCACAACCCCGATATTGTATTTTTGTAAGAATGGGCTATTAATTTTTCTGTGCAGCTAAATTCGAGTGCACTGATTAACTTCAACACTGCTCTCAGCTAGCCTTACACCGCTATTGTGATTTTCTTTATTAATTAACAACAATTTTGAAAGCCCCTTTTTTACTTCCGATAAACGAAAATCTGATTTTAGACTGAATTAATTTTCGGTTTCATACAGGTTTTTGTGGCTATATACCTGGGCTTTGTTAATATCGTTTCGCCTAAAACCATAGTATATGTTTTCCTTCTTCAAATCTAGTAAAACTAAGAAATGCCGTGAAGATTTTGAAATAGGTGAAATCCAGCTAAGAAGATGCAGAATAAAACGCTAAAAATCAAAATGTTTCACATCGCAATTTTTCACATCGTCCATCATGCTCAACAGCGTTACAAGCCATTGTTTCGAAAAAGGAGAACTGAGTGCTAAAACTAACCTATTTGTGTTTGAATCTATTGGTATAGTAGATTAACTCTGTGATTTTTTTAAAATTAAAGTCAAATTACATTAAGAAATTAAATATAGAAACTAAGAAAACTCTCTAGAAAGGTTTGATACCGTGGTCGCTAATGAGATTTGTCAGCGGTATGGTATGACGTAGGTTACGATATTCAGAGCTTAAATATGGCAGTGTGCTTCGAAATCTTGATATTTTTGGGCGATCTATGTCTTGCGAAGTTGTTTTGCTTTTATAGCAGCCAAAAGCCGCACAGTAACCATGTTTTTCCTCGTTTTAATCATTCTAGTATCGTAACCACGTCATAAACAACCGCTGACATCTCATATTGAGCCGCCGATCAAATCTTGTCTATTCGTTACAAAACATCAGTTTTTTTTAACTGCTCGGCTGACAGCTTTAAAAAAACTTCATATAATTGTTCTACTATTCCTAAATGTTCTGACGATGAAAAGTCAATTTTAGGGTTCAGTTCTCTTTTAAAAGACTTAAATTTAGAACTGGCAATATTTTCTTTTATTATTTTACATTATTATTCTATATATTTCAAAACCTGCTAACTGTGACCTGTGACTTGTGACCTGTGGCCTGTGACCTTTACCTGCTACCTGCGACTTCTAACCTTTGACCTGTGACCTGTGCCCTGTAAAGTGTTTCGTGACTGTCCTCAAGCTTAAGAAGTTTGATTGTTTAGTGCATGAAATGCTAATAATCAGAGAATTGTCACCATCTCTAAATGCCTGATCAGACTTAATCCGAGCCAAACTATTTGCGTGATATTGCTTAATTTATTATGTTAAACTTAAGCGAACATTTTTTGACCGTTTATTCTCTTCATTTTTGAACTTGAAAATGGTATCACGACGACACGTCGTTCGATTTTATCGTACATTTTCAATTGGCAAAATAGATTTTTATAATTTGGAGTACCTATTGGAAGCTTTGGCTAAATATGTTGTTAATTAGATTCTTAGTCTTTGTAAAGAAGGTATTGTTAATTTATTTACCAAAAATGGTTTTGTTTTGTTTTTGCTATTTGCATTTTACATTGTATTTTCAATACTGTAACATAAATTTCCTATACTGTAATACACGTACTAAAGCCAAACTTTTGGTCAAAATGTTAATGAAAATGTAATCTAGCCCCAAATATAAGAAACTGTTGATTGTTGATTTTTCTTAGATAAACTGTTTCTCATATTTTGGAGTGTTGAATTGACGATTTTCTGAAAGCGGGCTTCTAAATCCAAGGTTTTTCTTAGCAGCGTTTTATTGTAGTTCAATTATTGTTGACAATATTCTATAAAGGGCCAGTAAACAAGTCAAAACTGTGCCGTCATCTTTTATTTTTATGGTCTTCAATTTATTTTTATGACGATTAATTTTATTTTAATTATCCTTTATTTAATTTTATGACAATTCTTTTAATTTTTATGGTGTTAATATATTTATACAAATATATAATTTTTTTTGTTTTTAATTTCATTTTTGAAGTGAGTTATGGCTAAGATTTCTCATTTGCATAAAATTTTGTGAAACAATTGAATCATCCAGCCTGCAAGAGCAAGAGTGTTGGTTTGGAGAAGGAGGATGCCATGAATCGAGGAAGATGAAGAGTGGGAGTTGGAGAGATTGCTGTTAGAGTGGGGTAAATCCGGCCACCGCCGCTTACGCCGGGGATAACCCCGGATCAAAATTGCATTGATTGATAGATACTTGTTGATGTTCGATGCGTATTTTTCAAACTGTTTATCAGTTTTTGAGCGTCTTAATCTTTTTTATCTGTTTTCATCTGTCAGAGAAGCAGAATACTACTTGAGATCCTGTGACCTGAAGGTTTCGCATGCATGATGAGAAATGCAGTGGCTTCGCTCTTCATACTATCCTACACGCTTGTAGACTCGACCAAAAATTCTTTTCCAAATGACACTAGAGACGATGACGTCCATTTTCCACACGTTAACCTTTCATGGTACCTTCTACCACCTTTTACCACTGAAGATGAGAACGTTTTTGAAAATTCTCCCCCTGGAGAGATTATCTCAAGGCTGGTAGTGTGGTTAGGATCTGCATGTTATTATGACTCTGATTACAAACCAATAGCACATTTAACTGAAGGAGACAACGAGACAGAAATCTTAAACCTTCTTCAAGATGAACTTGCCCAGTTCGCATTTCCCATCGTATCATCCTCAAAGGAACCCACTTACCGGGGGTACACGTATCTACCATTACTACCCTACCCTCCCACAGTATTCCTTAGAAGGCAGAAGCCAGCGGAAGATGTTATAATAGATGCGATGTTCAAAGCTTGGCCAATACTAGCGATAACACTTCTGTTAACAGCCATATCCGGGATCGTAACTTGGGCATTGGTGAGTTATAGCGATGAAATGTTTAAGTGTTTAGAGACTGTTATGAAGTTTTGCTTAGAATTAGACGCATGCGCTGGGCACACACGACACACAATGAACGAAGAAAAGATGAGTGTGTTATAAACAATTTAGAGTTGTTTGTATGTCCAGCGCATGCGTCTAAATGTAAGCAAAGCACAAACATCAGTCCCTCTATCAAATTTAGTCAAATAGCCCCGGAATATTTTTGAATCCCGCAGTACTGCCAAAGGTTGGTCAAATGCGTGTCCTTCTTTTCTACCGACCTTGACTGAGCTTTACTTCCTTGTAAAGTGATTAAAACAAATGTCAACTTCTGCCGGAGCTGCTATCCTGCGATGGGTTAGCGTCATGTTTAACCCTTTCAGTCCCAGTCATTTATCAACACCCACCTTCTCCTCACATAACACAGACAAAATAAGACTTTTGGTAATGAGAAAATGAGAATTGATCAAACAAAGCAAACCACTGAAGATTAAACGTAAAATTATCTCAAACTTGTTCAATGAAAAGTATGGGCTCAAGTTGGGAGAATTTAACAATACAACTGGGACTGAAAAGGTTAAGTTTTGTTCATCTTACTACACTAGGCTCAGAAAAGATTCACCTTAGTATGTTGATAGACCCTAAAGGAGTTAAAATAAGCTTTTAGGCAAAGAGGTATTTTATGGGTAAAACCATGCAATAAATTCGTACAAGCCTTCAAACTACTTCCTCCTTCAAAGTAATTCTAAGCAGCAATGTGTACTCGTTACAGCGAACCAACACAGGAGTTTGAAAACAAACCAAAAGTGACGTCGTGAGTTCTTCCACCGCACTATACCATATAGAATATGAACAACTTCTTACAAATTAGGAACCTTTAGCAAAAACGACAGCGACGCCAACAACGACGGCAAAGAACAATAGTAAATATAATAACTGCATGTTGGAATGCATCGAGCTGAGCACCTGCACGTATATAGTTACGTTGTCGCTAAAATTAGAACGTGAAATGACCTTTTTTTGAGTTTTCAGGACTGCAAGGACAACAGATACGTTCTTAGTATTTGTTTACCCCCATAGAGAAACATTTAATTGCTTTCTGCTCAAAAAGTTTAAGGTGGAGAAAATAAATCCCTTATGAACTACACAAAGAAGTAAAGAGTAAGCCAGAAATTTTCTGAACCGTCGTGTTATTGATGCCAGTACAGACCTTTTGAGTATTTTTGCACGAAACTTTCTCACGATTTCAAATCAGTTAATTTTCACTCAATTTCCAACAGACTTTGACATTGGAAGAGGGACTGGAAGTACAGATGATGAAGGTAAAAGGTTTGTTGTGTCAACAAACTCCATGAAAATTTGGCATGTAAAGGAACACTCCTATGCTGTGTTACCAGAGGAGGATTATGGACATTTTCATTCGTCAGAAGGTTAGTTGGATAGGCTCTTTGCAGGTTGGGGTTATGTGATCACAGCTACCTTAAATCAATCAGCTATAGCAAAATGGTGTAAATTAAAATAAAATTAATCCATAGAACAATTTATATATTTTGAAGATTCTTTAGGAAACGTGGCTGTGAAAGAATTTTACTGGGCAGCAACTTGATTTGACCTTTCAACAATTTAATTTTTTGTCAAGGTTATGTTGTCCAATGGAAGTACTGTGTGAAGAGAACTGGAGTAAGATCATTGAAGGGTAAAAAATCAACCTATGAGGATGTGGGACGGGACAAAGTGGCCTACTTCTTCTGGCAAGGACGGGATAGCACCGTGAACGAGAAGGGTACAGCTGCACTCATGACTGTGGAACTCAACTCAGACAAAGGACCTCAGGTCAGGTGATCTGGCTTAGTTACCAAACCTCCTTGCATGTTCTCGTCTCGTTATCATTCCCAAAAGGCTAATTGCGTGCACATGTTAATACGAGGCATGTGGCTGTTTTGTTTGTTTGTTGATTTTCTGGGATTATCTATAGGATAAGCCATATGGTTTTCTTAGAGAAGTGGATATAAAATTATTGTAATTTTGGTGCTTTAAATTAAAATTTGGGTATGGGGTTTGGGTAGAGACCTCAATAGGACTATGGTTACGGGCTATAGGTAGGAGGAAGGACTTTGGATATGAGAAAGGCGTTTTATCTGTTGAGCTAATATTGTTTAGATGTCCAACGTTTAAATGTATGATCATTTTGCAGGTCCTTGTCTCGCAGGGTAAAGAACCGCCATGTTTTCCGCGAGTCTTTGATGGAAAGATGGTCACACACACTGGAAAGTGAGTTTAAGAAGGCTTAGTTCATACATTGCATTAAAGGAGAACTAAACCCTAAAATTGACTTACCATTTGAACATATAGGCATAGTAGAACAATTATATGAAAGTTTTTTAAGCTCTTAGCCCAGCAGTTCAGAAAAATTTGTGGTTTTGTAAAAAATCGACAAGATTTGATCGTTGGCTCAGTGTGTGATGTCAGCGGTTGTTTATGACGTAGGTTACGATACTAGAATGATATAAAAGAGGGAATAAAAGGTGTTACTGGTGTTACAAAAATAGATTAGTTTTAGCTTTCAGTTAACTCCTTTAAAGGGAAAGGGGGAAGCCTTCCTATTTTTGTCTAATTTTGTTTCATGACTATGTAAATAGACCATCCTCCTGTCTCCAGTTTATCTACCCGTAAGGTAAAAGCGACAAAAAAGTGGTAAAGAATTATTTTTGAAAGGAGTGTACTGGAAACTAAAGGTGCTTATCTCCGGTTTCTGTAGTGTTAAGCAGATGAGAGTCTTTGACTTTCCCTGGATGGGACACTAGTCCATCGTAGGTTAGCTCCCAGCAGACGTTGGTACTCATTTACTTACCCCGGAAGGATGGAAAGCTGAGTTAGCTTAGGCGAAAAAGAAGGTCACACAAATATTCAAATCTCGGCAGAGCCATGATCAAACTTGGAACCTTGTGGTTGGAAAGCAAAAATTTTACAACTGCGCCAACCATGTACTACACACGAAATTTTGCATCAACTTATTCCTACAGACTAATCGTTTTTACTTGTTGCAGATAATAATGATATAAGATATTTTTAATTGTCCAATCGTGAATGGAAATCTAACATACTGTCCCTATTCCCTGCACAATCAAATTGTGTAATCTGGGGAAGTAAGTTTTCCAATTAAAATGTTCATCACACCCCCTCCCTGACAATTTCAACCTTCCCCCTATCCCCTGCTGCTTTGGTTTTATTCCAATCCAGGGGTAAACGTGGCTCCTCGAATGCTTCTTCACTCATACAGTACCCACAGACCTCTACTTCCGCTCGTGGTAATCATTGTTTAGCATTGCTGTAGAGCAGGAAATACGCTACAGCAATACTCCGATACCCTGATGCATCAAACTTACTTCTTCTTTGTTTTTGTTTTAGGAGGGACGTCGATCAAGAAGGTAATAAAGTTATAAAGTTCTATTGTTTTTCTGCAATTTTTTTTTTATTTATTTTTTTACTTTAAAAACGCTAACACTGGCTTTTTCCTTTTTCTTTTCAGACGTGGAGATGTTTTTTGTTCGTAATGAAGAACCCGAGGAAGTGTGCTTGATTCAAATTCCAACAAGGTTGTTTGAAAGTGTTGCCTGTAAACAAAAGCTGTTGCTTTACCAGTCCTTCCCCCAGGTTATACTGTTGTCATCCCTCGGGATCTACTTTGGCCCTCCATTCCTTTAAATTGAGAACTAGCCTCCTAGGATTGATGTGCGTGAGTTCTCCCTTATCTTAATGGTCCCGTGCTGACCCGAGAGACAGTAATCCTCATTGATTTTTTTTGTCCTGTGTCAAGTAAACTGAAGCGAAGGTCTTAGCGTTGCGTGCAAAAGGCGAACTAAAACTTTGTTATCAGCCATCAAAATGGAAGGCATAGATAGGCTTACAAAACATTTGCCTAACAAAAAAATATTTCGACTGTAACTTTTACAAAAGCTATGGACAGTACTGTTCTTTTTAAGTTTTAATAAGTGCAATATTAGAGCTCTACGAACCCTTAATTTTTCTCTGAGATCTATACGAACTCTGTGTATTTTAAAGATCTGGTGAGCCATTTTTGATGGTGCTTTGTGATTATTACCGTTTCTATTTTTGTTGTTGTTGTTATTTTCATTAGCATTGTTGTCCGTTTGGTTTCTGCTGATCTTTGTCATTGATTTTGTCATTATGGTTACTGTTGACATTTTGTTGTTGTGTTTCAGGTTGTTGCATGGTTGTTGCATGGTTGTTGCATGGTTGTTGCATGGTTTCTGTTGATCTGTTAGCGTTGTTTTTGTTGTCTTTTGGTTGCTATTGCCCTTGTGATTTCTGTTGACCTATTAGCGTTGTTGTTGTCTTTTGGTTGCTATTGCCCTTGTGGTTTTTGTTGACCGTTTTGTCGTTGTTTTTGTTGTTTTTTTGTGCTATTGTTATTGTAATTGCTGGTGACCTTTTGTCGTCGCTACCTTTTGTCATTGTTTTTGCTACTATTGCGTTTGTTGCCATTGTTGTTATTTTTGTGGTGTTTGGAAATTTTGTTTGTACCCTAGTAGAAGATTTGAATTCAGCTAAGGATAAGGAATAACAGTAAACATCCTCTTTTTGACGCACTTCCAGTGGTTAAAAACACCTCTTACAGGTTAAGGCA
>JAOBBB020372480.1:0-18677 GCA_025331005.2 Zoanthus gigantus
TTTTCTTCAATTCTTTTATATTACATTTCGATATCAGTACTGCAGTAGACACATGCAGTCTTAGACTGCGTATTTTTTCTTTTGTTATGGAAGCACATGTTTCAATATTGTTAGACAAACAGCCTCGTCAATGCAATTAAGATTTAATATAGCTAAAATGTGAGTTCGCTCCCATGTAAGGTAATCAGTGACAGTCTTGGATTCCGGATTCCATGATTTGGACTCCGGATTCCATGATTTGGACTCCGGGTCCCAGGAAATGGATTCAAGATTCCACCTCAGTGGATTCTGGATTCCAAAAAGTATGTTTTCTGGGATTCTAGATTCCTTGACCTGGATTCCGTATTCCACAAGCAAATATTTCCTGGATTCCACTTTCCACAAAATATTTCCTGGATTCCGCTTTCCGCAAGCAAATGTTTCCTGGATTCCGCTTACCACAAGCAAATGTTTCCTGGATTCCGTTACCACTAGCAAATATTTCCTGGATTCCGCTTTCAACAAACAAATGTTTCCTGGATTCCGCTTACCACTAGCAAATATTTCCTGGATTCCGTTACCACTAGCAAATATTTCCTGGATTCCGCTTTCAACAAACAAATGTTTCCTGGATTTCGCTTACCACTAGCAAATATTTCCTGGATTCCGCTTTCCGCAAGCAAATGTTTCCTGGATTCCGCTTTCCACTAGCAAATGTTTCCTGGATTCCGCTTTCCGCAAGCATGCAAATGTTTCCTGGATTCCGCTTTCCACTAGCAAATGTTTCCTAGATTCCGAAATACAGATTCCCTTACACGGGGAGAGTGAGTATTTGGTATGAAAATCAAAACTAAAAAGTGGTGATGAGTCCCACACCTTGCTGCTGCCATTGATGCACAGAGACCGTTTCAATCAAGTTTCCACAACCAGAAGTTGCAGTACTTTTTTTCATGTACTGGTACAATAAGACAATATAAAAATACCATAATACTCTTTGTTTTTCCCTCCTAAATTTTTCATAAGCATTGTTTCCAGTTTCTCCTATAATCATTGTAAGTCGCAAGAGACAATAAAAACAATATTCATGCAAAATTTTGGAGGGACAAACAGAAATTATTATGGTATTTTTGATATTGGCTAATATACTTATTTTTTATTACATTATTCATAAAAATCAGTTACTTGACAGAAATATATTTTTAATATATAAATGTATGTTGTTCAGTAGCCCTGAGCGGGAATCGAACTGTTTATTATACTTTTAATATTTTCATATTATTAATTTTGTAACTGAATTGAGTATAAAAGTTAACCATTGACTAAGTGAATGTTGTAATGTTCAATGTGATTGGAAACATTAAACACTTTTTTTTTTATAAGAATCCATTTTATAAGATTATGAGGCTCAGACCACTCTGGTTTCACTGCTTCGACAAAGTGAGGACCTATTTTGAAACAATTATTTAATAATTATATGAGATTCAAAATTTCAAAATTTTAAGAATCGCGAAGCTTAGGCAAAAAAGCATATTCTTATAAAAAAAAGTGTTTTTTACCTGTGCGGGTTTCGGCATACCAGTAAAACCGAAACAATTAATGATTAATTCTCATTTGGACCAAACAAACTTTGTATCATTATAGAGCGATAATAGTCGACGAGTAAGCGGCTCTAGTGGGAAAAGATAACATTTGAGGCATTGAAGCAACAGTTTAGGTGAGTTTGTTGGAGTGGACAGAAACTGTATCAAGGATAAAGCACGTTTTAACAATAATTTCACTTCGCAAATATTAACATACTTTTAAGGTTTAAAACATATTTTGTATTAAAATTTTTCAAATTATAACTGTAGGTTTTGAATCCTAACCGCAATGTACCCGTACCCATTATGTCTTTGTTGGTTATCGTCGTGTGGTTACGACAAATTCAAAGTGCAGAAAACCACAGGAATTTATCATTTCTAGCGTATCTGTTTTATGTCGCTCAAAGATCTTTTGAAATTGACACCTCCATCTATTTCTTTATTCTAGTTTCCAGTTTATGTATTTGTAGCTTTCTTCCTATGTACCCATCCCCTCTCTTTCTCTTTTGCCCTTCACATATATCTATTATTTTCTTCTTCCACATTTTAGTTACACCCTTTCATTACAATCCCATCCTAACCTCCTTTACCCTTACCAATACACCCACCCGACAAGCCCCTCGTGATAACGTCTTCAGCAGTTGTAGGTAGAGAAAGGAGAAAGGTTTGTTCAAAATCTGAACGACACGTGTAAATAGTTCGTTGATCTAATCGGTACTGAATGTACAAGTAGCAGTTATTATATACATGCATGTATAAGTATATCTAATAGATATTTCATTATTTTTCATATAGGGCCCAATCAGTGTTGCTTCAATATTAGGCCAAAACCTTCTACGCGATCACGACGGCTGCAGACGGAGGCAAGAGCAGTACAGTTATAACTGCAGCTTTCCGCTTGTATAGATAACTTCTTCAACGATTACTGGAGTTTTAGTTTCAAGTAAATCCAAGATCCTTAACTGCACAATCTTATCTTGATAACAAAGATTAATTTATAAACAGAGACAGGATCACCGGTCGTGTTTAAAACAAATTAAAACAACTCTGTGTTTCCGAGGAAAAATAGAGTTTTGAAGAAAAAGATGAAACATTTTGTAAAAACAGGATTTCCTTTACAGTTATGTTTTTACATGACTTTAAATAATTTCGAAAATTCTCGTTGCTAAGCGTTTTCAACAGCAAATAAAAAACAATAGCTAAATATCTTTGAGCAATTTCGTTTTCCTTTTTTTATCTTAAAATATAATCATACAAATCATTTGTTCGTAAAGGAAAACATCATATCTTGTATTTTTCCAAAATAATCTTTTGATTTTATTACGTTTTTGCTGTCTTTCTATGTAATCAGTACAATGAGTCGCTCGGGAACATAAGTCGCTGGGAAACATGAGTTGCTGGGGAACATGAGTTGCTGGGGAGCACTAGTCTCTGGGAAACATGAGTTGCTGGGGAACATGAGTCGTTGGGGAACATGAGTCGCTGGGGAACATGAGTCGCTAAGAAACATGAATTGCTGGGAAGCACTAGTCTCTGGGAAACATGAGTTGCTGGGGAACATGAGTCGCTGGGAAACAGGAGTTGCTGGGGAACATGAGTCGCTGGGAAACATGAGTTGCTGGGGAACATGAGTCGCTGGGAAACATGAGTTGCTGGGGAACATGAGTTTCTGGGGAGCACTAGTCGCTGGGAAACATGAGTCGCTGGGGAACACAAGTCGCTGGGCAACACAAGTCGCTGGGAAACACAAGTCGCTGGGCAACATGAGTCCCTGGGGAGCACAAGTCGCTGGGGTACATGAGTCGCTGGGGTACCTAAATCGCGGTGACACCGCCAATATTAATGGTTTACCTGGAATCTCTGTTTCAATCCATCAAAAGGTTGATAGCTTCCAAACGGAATGGACTGCCTTTCAAAAATCCATGGTGCTATCGGTTGTTCAAAGGTGCTCCAGGACTTTGGGATCGACTACCAAAGACCTCAGAGTCATCCGCAATCTCTACCTAAATCAGACAGCAACAATCCGCCTTCCAGACAAAACATTAACCGAGTGGGGCAAGGATGTGGAATGTCGCCGGATTTTTTCATCCTCTACACTGAACTAATCCTAGGACGTCTGCGAGGCATTGTCGTCAATGGAGTTCGGTAAAACAACATCCGTTACGCTAACAATATGGCCTTCATAACCACGTCACAGGATGGTGAGTAAGGCGTGCTCCAAATAGCAGAAAACTCGGGCGAAAGCAGGGGCTTCAGCTGTAGGAAGACGAAGATGATTTGCGTTTCCAAGACGACACCGGAACCAGCATTCGCACTCACTTTAGGCGATGAAACCATTGACTAAGTCTCTTCATTTAACTATCTCGGTAGAAGCAAAAAAGAAATTAGAAGAATTGGTATGGCCAAAGATAAGTTCAATAAGATGAGAGCAGTTTTCACCGACCGCAAACTCTTACTTAAAATCAAACTTCGCTTGATTAGAACCTTAATTTCGTTTGCTCAGTCCTGTTGCACGGAGCGGAAGCATGGACCCAAAACGGAGAAACTCGTCGGAACATCGAAGCCGCTGAGATGTGGTTTTACCGTCGTATGCTCAAAATTTTCTACCTCAACCGTGTCACCAACGAGGAGGTTCTGCAACGTGTGCAAATGGAACGATTTCTAAAGATTACTGAAAGGCGCTAACTGAAGTTTCTTGGACACTACATTCGGAATAGAAAGTTGGAAGACTTGTGCCTCGGCGATAAGATCGAGAGTAAACGAGCTCGGGGCGGCCGGGCAGAGGAAGATCCATCTGCAAATCTTCACTCAATTCAAATCGAGAAGAGAACTATGGGACGTTGCCAGAAACAAAGATGGGCGTCGGGTAATGCATTAAACTGGTTTGCCTAAGCCCGAATCGGGTGACACACAGAAAGATAGGCTTTATATCATCTCCTCATTTTGTATTTACCAAGTAAGACTTGTATGTTCGTAGTTGTTCAAATTTCTCTGACGTCCAGCTGATTTCAGGATTTTTACAACCTGTTTGCACTAATTCAAGTACTTGTCTTCGCACCAACAAGATTGCAAAAAATTGAATGATTTTTGTGCTGGTACTGCTGCGGAATCAGTAAAAAACAATCAGCAAACGACCAGAACAGCGATTATTGTGATTAGTTTTTTGTACTGCTGTTAAAGCAACCACGTAAATATGAACGATTTTCGCGATTGTGTACGTATTTCAAGTAATGGCGAAAAAGAGCTTTCATGCTCCAACAAAATAGCTTGCTCAGCAAGCGTTTCCGTTACTTTTAGGAAAGAATTTTCTGGCCGCACGAAAATTGGGTCGAGAGCGGTTTTTGCTTTCGCCACAATTTTCGCGCGGCCAAAAAAAAAAACGAGTATCTCATCAAAAACCAACAAAAACGCTTGCAGGCTATAACAGAGAAAATTGGGACGAGATTTTCTTTTATGACCGCGCAAAAATTGGGGCGAGCATAATACGCTCTCGAAGATTTCCTTTTTTCCCCTCGCGAAATCGAGAGATTACTGGTTCGTATCGCAGAGATCTCTATCGATAGTGATCTCTCGTAGAGCAAGATCACAACATTTGGAGCTGAGATGTCTGCGATACGGCAAGTACAGCGCTCCTACCAACTGAGCTATAAGACTTCAGCTGTTGGGAGGTGAACATCTTTAGCGGGTCAATCATCAACAAAAACTATCATTGCGAAAAAATTCGCTAACTTACTGAAATCCCCTCATACACCCAGAAGGACCCAAAACCTCTATCAGCATGTTCTCGATTCGACTCGGAAAAGAGCGGAGACTTTTTTTTATGGTATCATCTTTATTATAAAAAGCATTTTCTACAACTTAAAGTTTTCTCGGGCTGAATACTCTACCATTACGTCTAGTTCTAAAAACTTTAGCCGCTACCAATTAAACGGGTAAATACGATTACGTGAGACGGAAGCGAAAAACATACTGTATGAAACAACACCAAGTTTGCAAAGACCACTTGGATGACCATTGTAAAAATCCCTTGAACCGAAGTACACAACAAACCAAATATCAGTAATAGTGGACCTTATCCATAATAAAATGAGGTACTTCCACTTAAATTAATATCTTATTCACGCACTTGTAAAATTGGCTTTTAAAAGACTTGACCCGAACCCCATTCACCTCATAGGTTGATATGTCACCGGTAATCATTCCAGTACCTAATGTAAATTATTCTTCACTCAAAGTATTCCCGTTTTTATAACCTCAACCTTGGTTATTACTTCCGATTTAAGTTTAGATAAAATCTGTTCATTTGCTTAATTGCTTCGTAACTAAAACTCAGCATTT
Organism: Zoanthus gigantus; assembly: GCA_025331005.2. Classification (NCBI taxonomy): domain Eukaryota; kingdom Metazoa; phylum Cnidaria; class Anthozoa; order Zoantharia; family Zoanthidae; genus Zoanthus; species Zoanthus gigantus. The sequence goes on from JAOBBB020372480.1 coordinate 5,898, forward strand.
TAGGCCAGCAAACACCCTTTATTTTTATCTTTGTATCCTAACAGTAATAAGTAGTCCACTACATACCACAACTTCCAGAATGTTTTACCTTCTTTAAATTAACAATTTCAGTCCTAGTTGTGTCAAATTCTCCCAACTTGAGTCCACACTTTTTATTGAACAAGTTTAAGATAATTTTACTTTGAATTTTCAGTAGTTTGCTTTGTTTGATCAATTCCCATTTTCTCATGACCAAATGTCTTACTTTGTATGTGTTATGTAAGGAGAAGTTAGGAGATGATAAATGACTGGGACTGAAAGGGTTAATATTGTAATCGTTCTAAGGTGATAAAAGTTTGAATATATTAAAAAAATAAAACTTGCAAAGCATCCTGGTAGTTGCAGCGAAATGACGCGATCCTGCGACTCTCCTGTTTTCTCTCCAATTAAATTCCTCAGAAAAGATGGAAACTAAAGTTTATTATAAAAATAAGGGATAAGAAATTTCTTTTCAGCATCTTTGAAGTTATTTTAGAAAGAGACGTAATGCATAAATTTTGCATAAATTATACCAAGCAGCCAAGAAATCTAGGTAAGGTAAAGTACGTTTGTTCATTTTACACGTCGATGCTTTTTCGGTACGTTTATGCTAAATTTACGTCTCCGAGAAAATAATCTCGGCAAACCGGAAACGTAACTTTTATTGCTTAGTTTTATAGCAAAATTGAACTAAAATAAGAAAGAACTAAAATAAAGTTGACATGGTCCACTTGAAATAAAGTTTGGGTAAAACTTTAGAAATTATATTACTTTACTACCATCTTAAAGATTTCAGTGGTCTTACAGCTGAATTTGAAATATCTTGGGTGAAAATTTCAGTTTCCATGGGAATCATGCGTCAAATTCATTGGTATTGTTAAAATATATACAATGATTCGTATGTGAAAGGTAAAGTTCGGCGTAAGTATCACTCGAGATATTTCAGAATCGTTGAACTCAGTTTAGTTGTTTTCTTAAATTATGCCTTATACAAGTTGTTAGTACTTTATGAGGTCCACTTTGCCGTGAGAAACTCGTTATTTCAACTTAATCGAGATTTAAATAATTTAGTAAAAGCTGGGAGCACCGCATTTCATTGTTTATATAAAACGGACTGTAAATATGTATGTATATGTATATATATATTTATAAAATTTCGTTTCATTTGTTCATCAAATAAATTATTAATTGACAATATTCATGATTAGATCAAACATACCTGTCTGAAAAACGAGTTTCTTTAGTTATGTCCAGAGGGAAGGAAACTTGTTAATCACATAAAATGAAGACATAATCCATATAAAAACACTCGCTATGTTAAAGCTATTAAGAAATAAGTTCAACCGCTATACCAAGCAATTAGATGAAAATCTACCTATTTACATCAGTAGTGGCTATGAGTTCTGCACTGAAGTAGAGACGACACCAGCAAACCACGAGACGTTTATTAAACGTGACAAATAAATAAATATATACTGCATAGTCTAAGCAAGACCGTGTTTAAACCAACTCGGGAGTCCCATATCTGCTTTTCAATAAAACTGTATATAAACATTTCTTAAAGTTCCGCTACAGTACAAAAATGTATGATTTTGCACAAAGATGTCTCAAATAAGGCAAAGGGCTTGACTAAAAACTATTGAATGCTAGTAAAGTATGATAAAACAATTTATCAGGAACTAAATTTACCAACATGAAAAAAAAATGAACTCAATGTTAATAATAATTGTGAAAAGGGATATCTTCTAAGTATGATCAACAGAGATTATAACGTTAGTTACTATGAATGTGAAACTAACTGACTTTCATATAGTAATTCAAAACCGTTTACACGAAAAATGAACATGGAAATGAATAGCTAAAAAATCAAACACAAAGAAAAAACGCAACTTAACTTAACACAACACCGCTTCACTGAAACCATCTTATAGATCTATGAATATCAATTTACAATTCGGCACCGAAAAAAAATTTTTGGGTTGTCTTGAAGAAGAATCGTGGTTATCATGATTTTCCAAAAAGAAAAGGTAAACTTAAATATTTTAAAAGTTTTAAAGCTTAAGATGTTTTAGGACAAAACTAATTTAAAATAATGCACTTCATAAAATTTCGGTTTTAAGATAAGAGCTCTAACAACTGTTAAAAGATAAACTACATTTCTTTGTCAAGAAACAACTATATAGCGAGCCTATGTAACGGCAACTATCAAACGCTGGTTACTATCTCAAGATCCAGGGGCGCTCGGTTCGCCATTTGTGTTAGGGCACTGGTGACGATATCTTCCGAATTCTCCGAGTGACCATTAGAAGGTGCAACACCTGCGTGACGTAAATATTAAATAAGAATGTTAATTACTAAACAAACAGATCGATCAAGTCTGGAACTCGCTCTCCGATGATTTCAGTACTACTAGTATGCTCAATTCTTTTCGCAAATTAATTTTTAATGTTGATCTTTCTACCATTTAGTTTTATTTCATTCTCTTGTATATTTTTTATCAATTTTTTTATTTATATATGTATATATTTCTTTCACACTTAAACTAGCACCTGTGTGCTATATTCACAGTGAAATTTAAATAAAGGTTATTATTATTATTATTATTAATATTAATGCATAGCACTCTTCACTAAATCAATAAGCATCGGGGTAAAGCATTACGTGTTCAAAAAAACCCATAAGCATAATCATCACCAACATCACCATTATCATCTTCATCACCAACATTATCACCACTTCTTAATCACACGCGTTGAGTTTTATTTGTGGTTTAGGAGAGAGTTAGGTTGCTCGTTCTCCACATTCTGTTTTTAAATATAAATTCACTTGCACACTGAAATACGAACGGGAATTTTAGTGATCAGTAAAATTTAACGTTTGTTTCGCTTTCATATTATCATTCTTGGAATCTATAAGTCTTGCTCAATGAAGTCACCGAACGATTCAGGCCCGCACAATTTATCAAATTTGACAGCTTCAAAGATGACTTCATGGCGTATATTATCAACCATCTTCATATCCCCGCAAGAGAACAATCGTGCCATACTAACTGCAAGATCTACAAATGACCAGACCCTGACCACTCTTGTCAAGCTAATGGTATACCGCTTGATTACTGCTACTGCAATGCAGCCTACATAGGAGAAACGGGGCGTACTAACGGGTTCACATACAAAAACCACTGGCACAAAACTGCCAAAAGGTCAAATCGGCACTTCATAGCCACTTACACTGATAACACAACATCAAGCCTCGGGCGGGAATAAACATAAAAAAGGAAGACTATTTTCTTGAACACACAATATTAAACAAAAAAAAAATTAAAAATAGAAAAGAACAGTACATTAACAACAATTTTTTGGGCAGAAGTTTTTTTCAATCTTCATAATTCATCTTAAAAAATACACAAATTTACATCATTTTATTTCATATAGTTATTCCATCAACATGCCACATGTTGCCTTGAGACTCTAACTGTATTTAGTAAAAACCTACTAACGGTCTAACACGCATCCTGCATTCTGATTGGCTACTCTAATAGAGGTCTATTTGTGATAGCCTACAAGTAGAGAAAAGATGGCGGATCAAAATTGTAATGAGCCCCGTTTTGCTATAATATCAGAGGATTTCATCGATATTTTAATTTGTACATCCTTTTTGACCGATTAGTAGGCTTATACTAAAACAATTAGACCTCTCGGCCTTATGGACTATAGAGTTTAAATAGTCCATTCGGCCTACGGCCTCATGGGCTATTGACTCATAGACCATTCGTCCTCGAGGTCTAATTGTTAAACAGAAACAATAACGTAAGTACCTTTTATTAGTTTATTTTTGAAATATTTTAAAAATAGTTTTAAATATTTTTGAAAAGAGTTTGAGTCATTAGAGTTTATTACTTTTTAGTTGCTAGAAAATATTTTTCTTTGGGAGTTTGGACAGTGTATGCACGCAGATATTTTAGTTGTTAAAAAAATGTTGTCTCCAAAAGTAGTATTGTACTAGTGAACAAACAATATTTATTGTGCTGTTTTTTTTGTTTTGTTTTTTGTAATTCTTAACCTTCTATAACAAAGTACAGTTTTAATGAACAAGGCTTTAGGAAAACAATTAATTAGAAAATCTGTGCTAAAAGACAACGTTTCGTTGCCATCCCGGCAACATCGTTAGGTCAACTGAGAAACAAACAATCTGACTAAATTAAGGCAAAAGTGTTTATTTAAGTTTATTTCAATTAACTTTTGTTCTTTTGTCAGTATCTGTGTTGTTGTTTAGTTTTTGAATACCATTTACCTTGACTTTATTGTTTTGTTTTGTTGTAGTTTTTGCCTTTTGCTTATATTATCTCACTGTAATATCACAATTGTTTAGTTTTTTTTACATTATCATATAGCTTCCTAGTTTCTTACTTGACCTGACAATGTTGCCGGGATGACGAAACGATGTCTTTTAGCACAGCTAGTTTTTGTAAATAAATCACAAAGTATGGAGAAAGGCTTTGTACCCACTGCAACACATAAAAAGAAAGAACAATGAATGAATTATGAAAGAAGCACACCTTGGTTTAGAAGTTGCGTGGTTCCCATTTTCTGCTGAGCTAAAGTCACAGGGCAGTCTTTGTGTGCAAGAAGTAAGGATTTAAGCTGGGCTACTTCCGTACGCAAAAGTGATATTTCATTCTGTAAAACATGAAGAAATAGAATGTAGCTATGAATTTAACAATTTCTTAAAAGAGAAAAATAACTTTTATTTGTTGAATGTAGAAGTCCAGCTATTTATAAATACTCTATTTACTGATAAATTAACTGCAAGGAATAATACACTCAAACTATTTATCTTTGGTACTGCATCCTGAATTTTGAAAATGATTATACCCAACTGACTAAGCAATAAGTCAGATGACCGGCCATAACAAGATTTGGTTAGTCAAAACAAAAAATAGGATCAATCACTGACCAATAACCGACATTAATTTGCAGACTTGGGCATGCAGCATACTTTACAGTATTTCGGCAGTATTTCCTCGACTGAAACATACAGTATGAGCAGAATGTTAATTACTCTTTTAATTTTGTTTTGATCCTAAGTTGATCCTCTGTCATAACAGATGATATTATACCTGTAACTGTGTATTGGTTACGGTTAAATCTTCTGCTTTTTTCTCTAGTTGTGTAACCCATATTTTCCTCTTCTCTCTGCATCTTGTAGCAGCAGCTCTGTATAGAAGATAGTGGCAACTTAGAATAGTATCGCGATTCAATAAATGCTTTCTTCTATCTTGAGACGTTAACATTTTGTGGTATTGTCTCAAAATTGCGATTTTTGATTGGCTGACAAGAAATGGAAATGACTCACTGACACTAAAGTGAATAATTGTTTTAGTATATACCACACCAACTGAATAACTAGCGGACCAAAGAGTAACTTTATTTGTGACATTTGAAACCGAAGCGAGAAGGGAAGCCATTTTGTTTTTCTTTTGCTGCTCGGAGGTGGATAGCACTAGCCAGTCAGCGTGCGCGAAATATACTATTCACTTGTGTGGGTATTTCAAAGAATGGGAATACACAATGGTTTGCCAAATTTTCGACTTTACTGGAAAGCCTTCTTCAGGGCAACTGATGAAACCAACAGAAACCGTTTTTTTTACAAGTTTGTTTGCGCCATGAGCACGCGCGCTATAGAATATAAGCAGGGCGGAGAGAGGTTGGGCGGGGAAACGGGCGCTCCGCTCTTGCTGAATGTGTGATGCAGGAGTAAGGCCTGGGTACAAGGGCGCTCGATTCTTCGCCCGGCTCAATTCAAAAGTTGAAGTCGACCATTTTTTCGTTTTCAACACTAAATTTCTTCTTTTCCTTTTTTATGGTGCTACAAAATCCAGGCTCAGTTAGGTAACAAGGTAATAATCTTTGTCTTTAGGGCAGTTAATACTAATCGGCTGCAAGCAAATCGGTTAAAGTTGCTTTCATAAATTTGTAAGTCATATTAAGATTTCCGTAAAATTATTTTACCAATTTTTCATTCGCAGCTCATTGTGAAGACTCCCTGTAAGCCCCGATATCAGCATTTATATATGTAAAAAAGTAATAAATAAACCACAGCATATCCAATTTTTAGTGTTATATAGAGTGATATAAGTAAGTTATGGAATTTTGAACTTGTTGCTGGGGCTACGTTGAATGAAATGTTCTACTACTAGACTTTCGATTTTTATATCTTATGCGCGAAGTTGTTGCGTCCATCGAAACAAAAATAAAAAATGAAGCAATTGCTTTAATTAGTATGTGAGTTTGGAATATAATACGTTGTCTAAAAAAGAACTCTCTCAACTACTAATCAAAGGAAAGCCAATGGCTACGAATGGATAAGGATGTCTAAATATACTAATATTGACCGGGGTTGAACTTTTTAATGTGTTATTAAAATGATTTATCATACCAATCAGAACAATAAAGTTTACGCCAGATTCGCCATTTTGAATTTTTACTTGGCTATGATTGCGCGGGCTCTGGGGACAAGATTGGAACGGACCAATCAGAACAATAAAGTTTACGCCAGGAAACATTAGCCCATAACTTTTCACTCCCATCACAATACTCATGGATAAGCTTCGCTTATCCATTCGTAAAAAGGAGGGATGTGTCATGTGATTAACAGTCATCACCTGTGATGTCATTCCCTACCAAGCTCTCTTCATTTTTGGTTCCAGTGCTACAGTTACTTTTCATTACCCTATTCCTCCCCCCATCCCCTTCGCTCCTCTAGTTTGGACCAAAAATGAATTCTTTTTTTTTTCAGGTCGACCCCCGCCTTAATTATACTACTTAATATATGAGTATTTATTAATTCGCCATGCAGTTTTAAAAAACCGTGCAGTAGTCAGATTACTACAAGATAGGGGGTTTGGGCGTAAAACCGAGTATTTCTGCAAAACAAAATTCAGTGTTTCGTTTATTTTCCATCAGAGTCTGATGCAGCTTCTTTTAAAACGCTTCAATTAGTTTGTTGAGTAAAGTTCACTGGCTAGCTTAACCCTACTATCTTAGATGTCGTCTACGGAAGAACAAACTCAACGTTTTTTTATAAAAATTATTGTATTCTATGAATGAAGCAGTAACGCAAACTGCTGTCAGGGCCAAAGCCAGTATGAGGCAAACCGAGGCACTTGCCGCAGTCATTTTTTTCGTTTTTTTTAGGAGTACAGTAAACACTACAAACAAATAAATTGAAAAAAAAAAAAGTGTTAATACAACATGGTGTTATGTTTAACGAAAACCAGGCGCGAAATACTCGAGCGCGAAAAAGACGGCTGAAATTCACGCTAAGCGGACAGCCGCTTCCCAAAGAAGACTCGTTTCACGTGTTCCCGTGTCGCCATTAGTCGAGTATTGTCTTCTCTGGGCAGACAGTAACTTCAATATGATTTTTTTGTGACCGAGTACATGCAAATTTTGAAGATACAATAAATTGTATGTTGTACAGCACATTATTTCTTAGTTGGAGTTTATTTGTATTAAAAAAGCGAGTGTAATTACTTCCTGCATTTTACTAGTGTTATTAGTTTTTTTTCTTAATAACACTTTCATTTCAGCCTCAGATTGTTCAGGGTTCCCAGCATTTCAAGAAAACAAAATTCCCTGATTTTCCCTAATGAAGTCTCAAACTTCCACGATAATTATTTCAACTCATTTCCAATTTCACATGTCTTCTGTTGTTGCAGTGAACTATTTGCAGTATAAAACACTGCAATGTAACACAATCTCCAGTTCTCCATCATGGTATGAAAGGAGAAGCAGCTCTGGAGGCAAGGGGCGCTACTCCCTTTTGGCTTTTTAGTGTACACATACATGTTTAAAGTTAGAGGCCTTATTTAGGCCACGCACTATAGCTACTTGTAATACAGACACAGAGACTACACTAAAAAACCACCATAGCCAGTCATCCAATGGATATTTTGTTTTGATATGCAACAAAATATAACAGACTGACTACTTTCGATTTTTGGGCCAATCAAAATTCCCTGACTTTTCCCTGATTTGAGGCATTTTTTTCAAATTCCCTGACTTTTGCCTTACTGGAAAAAAGTAAAATAATTTTCCCTGATTTCCCTGATGGGCTGGGAACCCTGTTGTACGTCACGTGGTGGCCCTTGCGCCAATGAGAAAAAAGAAAATTACCATCGAATGATAAGGTCATTTCTTTTTTCGAATTGTATTTTTTGAGGAGTTGAGATTTGAGATCTCGTTTGAAGCATCGAAAAAGTCAGAGTCTTTAAGGAGTCAGTTTCTGTTTAATTCCATACTTTTGAACCAAAAAGTTTAATACTAAATTTTCCATAATTTGTTCTGATTTTTGGAAGAGCAAAAGTAGAATTAGAAGTTAATGGGGTGTTATAACTGTGTCTAGTATCAATAGGAGTGAAAAGAGAGCTGAAAACATTTGGGAGATTAGGCTTAGAAAAATAGTACATAAAACATGCGGTGTGAAGAAAAATCTGTATATTTTAGTTTTTATATAATGAGTTTTGCAAAGAAGGGCTTTGTATGAGTATCAAATATAGCAAAAGCTATAACTCGTAATGTTCTTTTTGCAAAATTCTAGTGGTTTGACATTTGTAATGTAAGTACTACCCCAAATCCTACAGCTATATATAAGAAATGGATAAACAATAGCATAATATAGTTGAACTAGTGTCTGGAGATTGACATAGTGCCGGAATTTACAAATGATACCAACACTTTTTGATAATTTCTTAGACAAGTCAAAAAATGTGATCCTTCCAATTTAAATGGGACTCTTTTTGATGTTAACGTTTAACGTTAAAAAAATCCAATTTCGCCAAGTTCTCCCAATTCACCGAGGCCTACTGGGGTACAATGTCGCCACGACGATTAGCGTTTTTAATCAACATTGCTTATCTTAACAAAAAACTATAAAAATTACTGAGCGCTGATAAGTGATATTGAGCTACATTGGATAAAACATTGTCATTTTTTCAACTTATTTGGTAAACAATATGTTTGACTTTGAAGAGAACTTCTGCACAGACGTCAGACACCAACAACAGTCTTTCTCAGGACTACTTTAGCCCGGACGATCATTCAAAACAATGTACTCAGAAGGGTAAAAAAGACAAAACGGATTTCTTTTTCTCATCGACATATTACTCTTTAGTCAAAGATACAGCAGAAAAGAAGGAAGTAAAAGGAATTAGCAAAAACAGTGACTCATACTTTACCTGTCGAGATTTGCCATTAAACGTTTAGCTCCTTTGTTCCATGTCAAATCTGATGTTGGCGATTTCACTACAATTTAACGGACGATTGTTTAGAAACCTATTGGTGTATAAAACTTTATTTCATAAATCATTGCTTATAACCATAGTACAGAATTAATCACAATAATCTTCGCACATCTTTGAGGGGCATTGAGAGACCCGCTAAAATTGAGCTCCTAACACCATTGGCTTCATATATAGCTTAGTTGGTAAGAGCGTCTCACAGGTAATAAAGAAACATTAGATTACTTGACGAAGTTTATCCCTTTCTAAATCACTCACGATTAATGCTCCTTGGTAACTTCTTTCTTTTCCACCAGCGAGCTAGCTAAACCCTTAAGGAGCCAAGTGGCCCATAAAGCCGGCAATTATCTCCAGTTTCATTCGTGTTTAACGGAGGAGAATCTTTGACTTCCTTTGGACGACGTGACACTATTTCAACGCAGGTTAGCTACCAGAAGTAATCTATTTACCACCCTCAAAAGATGGAAAGCTAAGTCTGCTTTAGCGAAAAAATAGACCACACATGTATAAAAATCTCTTTCAGAATCAGAAAGTGAATTCGGGCCAATGTGATTGGAAAACGGAGATCTATCCTAATGCATTAAACAGCTTACCGTTTTCTTTGCCTCTACCATGAAAACAATAAAATCAAAAACAACTTACAGGGGAGAAGTTATTTACCATTCTAGAAATTTCCCATGAAAAAGGAAACGATGTGAGGGGTATAGATGCAAGATCATTTTGTCACTGAGTGAATTTGATTGAATGAGGCATAATTTTCTATGAGCCCCACACTCGCTAGGTACTGACTGTGGAGGGAACAGTCGACACTAGATGGAATAATGGTCACAAAGCCAAACCTACAAAAAGCGTTATTTCTTAAAAGGCGTTAGGATTACTATTTCCATAATTCCCGTCGTGCCACTAAAAGCGGAACAGGGGAAGCTGTAAATCTGCATATACTCAACAAACGAAATGCTGTTATTCAAAAAACACATAATAGGCAGGTTTTGTCCTGGGAAAATGGGGTTCAAGCCTCACTGGGACTGGGATTTGGTCACTGGGAATGGGAAAAAAATGCTAAAAATCAAAAATGGGAATGGGATTTGAGAATGAACTGGGAAATGGGATTAGTACCCCCCCCTTCAGCACCCTAATTAAAGGGTAGGTGGCTAACACTAATCAATCAGACTATAAACAGTAAATATTGTTGACGCAATAGTTTAGAAAGAGTAGTCCAGTTTCAGTTTCAATTACTTGTACATTAAAAAAATTCTCATACAACACTTACACAGGCACTACTTACCAATAATAATTATAGCGGCTAAAAGGTCTTCAATTTCGTTGTCAGGTTTCTGCATTGCTCTAAGTTCAGATAGACCGTTGCCGTCCATAAACTTTAGAATCTTTTTGGTGTCTGTGACTACTGCTGCTGCCTTAAACACAGCTCTCTCGTGGGCAACCTGGTACTGTGGCAATGCCTGACAGGACGAAACACAACAACCATGATATTCAGAATTGCAGCGGACAATTGTATTGCTTCATAATAAGTAGAATACTACCACTACCACTACTACTACTACTACTACTACTACTACTACTACTATTACTACTACTACTACAACTACTACCACCACCACCACCACCACTACTACTACTAATACTACCACCATTATTACTGCTACTACTACTACTACTATAATTACTACTACTATTACTGCTACCACTACTACTACTACTATTACTACTACTACTACTATTACTACTACTACTACCACCACCACCACCACCACTACTACCACTACTACTAATACTACCACCATTATTACTGCTACTACTACTACTACTACTACTATAATTACTGCTACTATTACTGCTACCACTACTACTACTACTACTACTACTACTATTACTATTATTATTACTACTACTACTATTACTGCTACCACTACTACTACTACTACTATTACTATTATTATTATTACTACTACTATTACTGCTACTACTACTACTACTGCTACTACTATTATTACTACTACTACTACTACTACTATTACTACTACTACTACTAATAATAATAATAAATAATAATAATGATAACGATAATAATAATAATATCAAATAATAATAATAATAATAATAATAATAATAATGTAATACTCTTCCTCGAGTGAATCAGCAGAACTTTACAAAAATGTGCCATCATTGATGTAGCCATACCTGGTAACATCAGCTTTAGCAAGAAAGAAACAGAAGAGCTTGAAAAGTACCAGGATCTCAGGCAGGAGATTGAAAAGATATGGAAAATGAAAGAAGTAAAAGGGGTGCCCATTGTCATTTGGGCTTTCAGTAGTGTCTCGAAAAGCTTAGGTAAATAGGTCAACAAGCTAGGTATAAATATCAAGAGTGAGTATTTACAAAAAAGGGCTCTGCTGGAAACGGCAAGGAGTGCTAGTTACAAGGAGAAAGGACTTGAGAGACCCCTTCTCATTGGCTCTCTCAGAATATATTATTCAACAGCTAGTGCTACAAGCAGTATTTTATGATAATAATAAAGACGTATGGGGCGCTTTTGCTGTAGTAGTTCAGCAGCACTTTACAAAAATGAGTTCGAGTGTTGGCAGAAGGGGTAGCTACTTCAGCCTTACAAAGCCTTATCAGTATGGCGGAGCTAACAAACGAGCTCAGGTTGCATCAAATAGCAAATAATTAAGAACAGTAGCAAGAGCATAAGGCTTATTTGATAGTAAATGCGTGATTGGCAGTGAGATAAAACTGGCCACGGGAATAACATAAATAAAGGGACTGGGTTCTAGCAGACGTGGGCAGCTATTTTGACTCTATCAAACCTCAACGGCTTGTACTAAGAATCTTTTTATTAAATTTTATTGTCATGTGAGAACCTGAGTCTAAAAAACCTCCGGCTGTGTTTGATAGCCGGATCCTTTTGAACTTGCCAGCCATTTCCAATGAATCCTTAGTTGATAAAAAAATTGATTTGTAAAATTTGCTACTATATTTTTTTCTTATAATAATACGTGAAACATGCAATGCTTGTTTTGTAAAAAATGGTTGTTTTTATTACTGCTTGCACTCAGAGCAATTTGAAGAATCCTTTACCTCCCCCAGAAAAACATTCGATACAAAGATTATGGTGTACTTAAAACATCTTACAAGTTAGGACAAATTTTCTGAGTGTTATTTTGAGCCCTGCTAGTAGCAAACAACACACATGCGTGATAGCAATAGGTATATTTCAGTTCCTGAAATTAGAACTAAGGTTATGTTGGTAGTAGGATTTACTGTTGGTAGTAGGATTTACCGTTGGTAGTAAGATTTACCGTTGGTAGTAGGATTTACCATTGGTAGTATGATTTACTGTTGGCAGTAGAATTTACCGTTGGTAGTAGAATTTACCGTTGGTAGTAGAATTTACCGTTGGTAGTAGAATTTACCGTTGGTAGTAGAATTTACCGTTGGTA
>JAOBBB020372590.1:3882-18663 GCA_025331005.2 Zoanthus gigantus
GAGCCTTCTCTACTTCACAATCTCCGCAGTACAGTACTTCTCAAGGCTCACTCTAAATGATCCTTCTCTACTTCACAGTCTACGCAGTACAGTACTTCTCAAGGCTCACTCTAAATGAGCCTTCTCTACTTCAAGATCTCCGTGGTACTCATTAGATTTTTAAAAGGTTCCGTGTTTCCCTTTTAGAAAAGATATGTACGTTTTACAGCGTGGAAAAAAAACGCTGACGCTTTGGTCGTTAGTACTTCCCCGAACCGAAGTCAAGATGTACCAGTATAGGAAGAGATGCTCCATGCATTTAGAATGGCAAAATTGAAAAAAAAAATCAATTTATTCTTAACCGGCGAAGGAATTTGAAAATGCCAAGTCTTCACTGACAGTAAGTTTAACTTTAGCCCCCAAAGAGCACATTCTTTGACAGGTTCAAACACGTTTCATTTAGATGAATTGGTGACTTGACAGTTTCACGCTGTATCGCAGAAACTCCGTCATGTAACTTGCCGATTGTTTTTACAAGTAATCATCATTATGTAAGGATTGCATCTGTTCTAGATTTACTTAAGTATCCTCTTGGTCAGTCGTTTCATCTATATATTTATATATTTCCTGATTGCGATGAATAATCTGTGTTATCCTTGAATCCCTTCCACTACTTGTCGAACCATCATCTCTATTTGCGCCGACGACATATATTCAGAGTTTGTTATTGAGTTACATATGGCTACTGTATGAAGCAGAGACTTGCAATTCAGCCACACTCTACCATTCATGCCTACTGTACATTCAAATGGAGGAAAATATTTCCCTAGTAGCTTCAGCAAAACAGATTCTCTATTAAGCAATCTGGAATGACAAAAACAAAAAACATTAAATAAACCAGTAGTTAACGTTTGGAATTATAGAGCCAGTATTAGTATAAAAATTCTGAGTGTAACCTTGAAAAAATTTCAGTTTATCTTACTAAACACATAAGTCCCAAATACAATCAGCTTGGTACTCTATAAAACTACTTAACTTATACTAGCCCTTCCTAATGCCTTAATAATCCACACCTTTCCTACAAAAAGTCTTCCAACTGCCTTAGATAATTTTTTTCCTGTTAGCTAATAAAAGACATGGTTCTAATACTACATTTGCCTCTAAAATCATTTTAAAGCCCTAAATTTGGAAAAAACTAGAATATTCTCCCTTCGCTCCCATGGACCACAAGTTGAAATGGCATAGAAGTCACAACAAGATCTAAATCTACACCAGTTTTTAAAGCGCAGATCACTGATAATCTTTAATCTTTACTTGTTAAAAGCGCATTTGAACATTTATATGGATAAATGCGCTATATAAAATCAATGCATTTATCATTTATTATTATTTAAAGCCTAGAGACCCGTAAAGGGGGCAGTATTTCCAGGTTTTGTAAAGTTAATCTGATCAGAGTCTGACTGCCTCTTGATCTGGGACGCTGATGGATTGCTTCAATTTTTTCTAAAATGGATCAAAAAGATATGAAAATACGATGCATCATTATTCTTTTTAATGGCAGATTGTATTTTTAAAGTTAACCCTTTCAGTCCCAGTCGGTTATCAACACCAAACTTCTCCTTACATAACAAATACAAAATAAAAACATTTGGTAATAAGAAAATGAGATTTGGTCCAACAAAACAAACTAATGAAGATCAAAAATAAAATTCTCTTGAACTTCCTTACTGAAAAGTATGGGTTTCAGTTGGGAGGATTTAACAATACAACTGGAACAGAAAGGGTTAAGGATTAACTTTTCTTATCAATCTTAACTCACTTTCTTGCTAGGCCCAATGAACAAGTGAACATAAAACCCCCAGTCAGGGGACCTAATCCATTGCTTTTACCACTCGCCATGTCAACACATGTCAACTCTGGTTCCATGTCTTTGTTAGCAACTGAGAATTGACCATAAACCAAATCACCAATCTAGAAAACAAAAGCAACAGCAGACCAATGCATCATGGATGTGAAACAAGTTAAGAGTTACTGTACAACAATTTTTATGTAATTACTAGTGATTGTTGTAATTGGATTGGTTATCATCAAGATTATTTACTCTGATTCTAATCACACTGATTTGATCAGTCCACCACCAAGCAAAAATGTTAAAACAAAAACTGCAATTTGGAATTTCATGGTAAAATTCTTTCTAAAATGATAAACTTGCATTTTACTGAAATTTCTTTTCATGTACAATTAAAATCAAACTAAAAAAAACAATTAATTCTTTTCTTTGACACATTTCTACCTGTTTAAACTAAAACAATATTTACACGTCAAGTAACTACAGGTACAGTAGCACAATAATTGTGGAAATGACTAAGATAAAATTTACTACACAGGTCATGTAGCTTGCCATAAGATTGGCAACTAATTTGTTATTATTAGTATTAAATCTTTTATGAAGTATTATTTTTATGATTATTGTATTATAATTATTATCGTTATTGCTAGTAACTTACTTCATATCATTTAATTTAAAAACAAGATGACTCTTAAAATTACTAATGGAGATGTTGGGATTGAAGGAAACGATGGTTCAGATGGCAAAGGTGAATGGGGTGAGATGGTACAGGCGTGCGTTGAGGAGGGATGATGGACAAGTTTTGAGAAAAGCAATGGAGTTTGAAGTGAAGGGCAAGGGGAAGCAAGGACGACCAAAGAAGACATGGAATATGCAAGTGGAGAAGGAGAGCAAGAGTGTTGGTTTGGAGAAGGAGGATGCCATGAATCAAGGAAGATGGAGAGTGGGAGTTGGAGAGATCGCTGTTAAAGTGGGGTAGATCCAGCCACACTTGTTTACGAGGATAAAGCCGGATAAAAATTGGATTAACAAACTAACTAAATAAGTTTTTAAAAAAAAGATGAACAAAATTTAAATTACTGTCAGATTGTTTCTTCTAATACTTAGAAGAAAAAATGTCAAAATGATGGTAGATATCCCAACAAAAACTGGTTCCAGATGGCAAAAATGTTCAAAACTGACTGTACGTAGGGAACATAATTTGATTTACTGTAGACTGAAAAAGTTTCATTTGCAAAAATCATCTATAAAAACAAATTCTAGCACCTAAGAGTTTGTCTGATTTGTAGATATTAAATAATGTTCCACCTCATTTCCCTCTACTCACTTGCAAAGATGGTTTGTTGCGTTTTGTTGCTCCTTCAAATGCTAAGCTTGGTAATGAGGCTGCAATGCTTCCTCTGATGTCAACTTTGTGAGTCTCACCTTTCTTTACAATAACACCGATAACAGCTTCACCTTTCACAGGAACATACTGAAGAAGGAGATTATATGAGAAATACTCTGGACAAAACAATAAACAAGTAACTTCTACTAGACATTGTGCAATCCCTCTAAATAGGCAATATTGCCACCTTGGATGCAAGTGCACTCCTTACACTTACTGTACCATCTATCATTACAACAACATTAAATTGTAAAAGCACAACACTAATTTGTTAATGATTTAAATCATTCTAATCAAGGAAACAAGGCAAGTGATTTAAGGTCAAATAAGGCAAGTAAAGTTGCTAATATCTATCACTATAATTATTCAATTTTATGGTAGATGTAAGAGGTGAGGTCTGTTAATATTATCCTGACCTTAGTACAGTAACTACATACTATTAAAAACTAATTGGCTGCAAGCATTCTGTACCGGTTCATTTGTGAAAAATATAAGACACGTGCATTACTTGTTTTAGGCACATAATTCACAATGCTTACATTTAAATATTTCAATTTTGAGCTACAACATAGAGATCAATAATAAAAAAAGTCAACTTGAATGTGTGTGATTTTTTGTACACATTTATAAAATATTAGTTACAGCATAAGCAGAAATGTTATTACAAACATTTCTAGTAGATTTGCAAATAAACATGCTGATGTTGAATCTGTTAAGGCTTGTTATTCAAATTCACTCAATCCTAGCTAAATGTTAATTTACTTGTTGGCACTTAACAATCTGAAGGTACTCCTAGTAAGTATAGCCTTTTGTAATGTAACAAAAAGCATAAAGAAATATAATCATTTAAAATCTAAACAAAATGCCTACACACAGTGTTCAAAGGAAGATCAAAGATGCATGTAAACTTTTAAAATATTAACAATGTGAAAGATTCTTTGATTTTATTTATTTAATATAACCTTTTATTTAAAATATTAAGGAGGGGATGCCAATGGCAATGACATTAAATCATGAAAATCTCTATTTATATAATTCTACTGTTTATGAAATCAATCAATCATGAGTAAAAGCAGAAAATATTAATTTTTGTAAAATTTTTGCAGGAAAGCACTAAATCAAAAGGGTCAAAAGGAGGTACACCCACAATCTCAGCGGTTTCATAATAAAATCATGAATACTTCATGCAGTTTCAGGTTTTAAAGCTCTGCAGATTGGAAATATATATGTTAGAGATCGATATTTCGAAATTACATGTTGTATTTGGGTTGAAAGGAAGGAGAATTTGAAATCATTTTTGCACGTAATTCACGTAAATGTCACCCAAGTTAAATTCACATTCTGAAAGCTTTGCATCCGAGACTGATAAATCACTTATAGCATTAACTTTCTCTTTTTTTCTTTTTTTTGAGAAGAAACTTCAGCCGTCTCCGTTGCATAAAATTCCTCCAGAACACTAAAACATATTAAATATACACATAGAAATTGTTACCGCTGTTGGGACATACTAACT
Organism: Zoanthus gigantus; assembly: GCA_025331005.2. Lineage (NCBI taxonomy): Eukaryota > Metazoa > Cnidaria > Anthozoa > Zoantharia > Zoanthidae > Zoanthus > Zoanthus gigantus. The sequence goes on from JAOBBB020372590.1 coordinate 8,611, forward strand.
TACTATACATGCGTAAAAACTATGTATAAAAATCTCACCTATTTTCTATTCATATAAACCTAACCCTAACTCAACAAGACCCAAATCATCCCTTTTTCTTTAACGTATCTGCCTTTCAAAAATTTTCTCTCTTCCTCAAGAGCAAAACGAAAATAAAAAATTGTGTTTCTCACCCGTCTTTGACTGCAGTCGATCCAATACACACCAGGGATTCGGTGCCTCAACACACCAGATTTGAAAGCTATAACATTTCCCTTTTCTTGCCGGAGACCTGGTCCAAGTTTTAGTTTTCCTTTTCCATTGACAGTCTGATCAAGATCTGCAATATTCCCAACAATATCTCCCGGCAATACCACACGATTAACTGCCTCCAGCGCCATTTTGAACTTCACCAACAAACTTGGTATAAGATACAAATATATAGCACATTTGCCTACCGCTGACCTTGAGACCCCATCCACTAGAACTAACGGCCTCGGTCGAGAGACTAAAGTCGATATTTCAATAAATCGAGTACTTATAAACAATACATTGTAGACTAGCAATTCTAAGCTAATTTGTACTAGTTTTGAAAGAGTAATTAAAGTCCGTATTTTATCATACATTTGACTGTAAATATATTTTCATGAAAATTTCAGAGTCAGATTTCATTATAAAAAAAAAATTATTGGTGAATTTTCTTTAACCAAACCAAAAATTATATAAAAGTCACCGTGAATTCATTTTTGTAAATACAAAAATGTGTTTGTTGTTTTCTTTTATATTCGTCAGACAAAATGGTCTATATGTTTAAAATTAGTACCACATCGGCCACTCGGTGTGCGACGCTTGTAATTATTTGGGTGCGGCGCCTATTCAATTTTTGATCTCATGATCACTTGTGGCGCTTATTCGGGGGCGGCGCTTAATCGAGTAAATACTGAATACTATGCATCAACATACATCTTCACACGAAATATTAAGTTCATAAATGAAAGTTTTTACAACATGTGTTGTCTCGTTATATTTAGAACCGCAGTTTGTTTGTTATTTTTACTCAAGATGAAATGGCTGAAGAATAAGAATTTCTAGGAATACTGTACTCATAAAACGTACATAGATTCAAAATGTGTTTTTTGTTTTTTAAAGCCTTAAAATATATCAGTTTATCCATACACGTTTAAACAAAGCGAAATTAATCACACTTTTTACCATATAGAAACATCATTGCATTGAATCGTTGAGTTGAGTGTTTGCGTCAGTTTCAGCGCAGTGCATTTGGAAAACTCGAACTTAGCCTTTCGACCGGGGTGATTCTGGTGGAAGGAATCTAATGCTGAGCAGAGTAAAACTTGCTTTTCGCTAATTTCGTACCTCAAGTCTGCGTCCTCTACTGCGCATACTGGCTTGGCGACCGCTGGTCAAGGGGAACAAAGATGCTGGGTACGAGGGTGACTTTGCGCAAATTTGCGTCGAGGTAAACATTGCATGATTAGTACAATGTACTATTAAGCAATTATAATAATTAAACCTTAAACATTGTAACGTTTGGCACTGATCCTGAGAATGAAAGTTGTTTTATCGTTTACGGAAACTATTTTGATAAAAATGAATGTATAATGTGAAGAGCGTATAATGTCTGTGGCGCGTGGCTTAAATGATGAATATCAAGTAGAGATAGTGATACGCTAACTCTAGCTAGTAACGAACTTGAAGCCACTAAATTGTGCACTAAGTCCACGTTAGTAGTGGGTTTTACCCCTCAAATCTATCATAGGAAATAGTAAGCCTAAACGTTATGTTTAAAAAAGGCGAAGTGGAGGGCACCTTCCCAAGTATATAGTTACAGGAAAGCTTGTAAATTGGTTAAGATTTTAAATACAAGTTGGTTTTATTGTTGTGCTATGATAAATAAAACTTAAGCTTTTGCGCCTCTCCTAATGTTGAGTGTTAAAAGATAAAACGAGAAACAGAGAAAATCAAACTGCCATCAAAAAAGGAGAATAAAGTGGGGATTGGTGGAGAACGATGGCGCCGTGAGTCCCTCCCTTAAATCTGCCGCTGTTAGCGGGACGTCTTATTGTGATAGAGTTCTGTGCTCCTGCTCAAAAGAACCGAGGTGTAGAAAGAAGGACTCGACCCCAGGGTCAGAGTACAGTCTATGTAAATGGAGAAAATGACTGTTCTGATTGTTGTCTTTAACGAACACTCTACAAAACGAATTTAGTATGAAATGCACATTTCTCTTTTTCAAATAGTGTTAATCTTTATCCAATCAACCTTCAAAATTAGTAACTGCAGTTTTGGTATTAGGCTATATCTAGTTCAGTAACTTAATTAAACTCTTTTTACTTAAGTGCATGCGCATTACTAATTCTATTCTGTTTTAAAAAATGAATAAAAGTTACAGTTTATCAGCAACGTTATGAATAATCTTAACGTTATAAATGTAAACCATTTAGTAAGTAACTGGAAAAGGAAGCCACTAAAATATTCAAGCTTCATGATAAATTAAAGAGATTCGAACCATTACCTCTGGGATACGGCCGATACACAACCCTCAACAGTTCGTTCATCATAACATCATTCCTAAGAGCCTAATAATGGAGGAATAAACTCAATCGCAGAGATAATCTATAGTTACTTTATTGCAAAGTATTATCAAACCTATTGGCTACCATTACAAGGATAAGTTTTTACTGAGCACTGCTATATTTTCAGTAATCAATGGTTGAAAATAAAATACTTGGCATTTAGTTTTGTCGAGAATCTATCATTGCGCGTGCGTGAGATGTTTCCTTATGACGTGAAAGTCCATTCTTTTTTACGTAAAATGCAGATAAATTTTCTAGTTTTATAACGAAAACGCAACTTTTCCGAAGAAGCTATCAAAAATCTAGAAGTTATAAAAACACAGCAGTGAAATGTCGGAAGAAAGCCTTCTTGGTGACGATTCGGCACATGGTTCTATTGATCTTGGAAAGTATGACGGAGAAACGAACGAACGGGGTGAAAGACATGGGTTTGGTCGTGCAGTTCTGCCGGATGGTAGCCAGTATGAAGGAAATTACGAGAATGGAAAACGCAACGGATTTGGTGTGTATAGATTTAAGTCTGGAGCAAAGTAAGTACACCAGGACGATCAAAAAAGTACATTAGCTTCTTTATTTTTCTATAGGTAATTTGCCTCTTGTTTTTATTTAAAAAAATGGAGTTAAAGAATAAATAGATAATTAAAATACAGGAGAACATTGTTTTAAAACACATTAAGTACAATATATATAGAAGAGCAGAGGAGACATTGATAAATCTAAGGGCCTATACATGATATTACAACTCCTTACAGTGTGAATATCTTTATAATCTCTAAATTAGTAAAAAAAATCTCTAAATTAACATAATCTCTTAAAATCAAGAAAACGTTGAATTTAGAGATATATCTAAAATAAAGCTGAGTGAAAGGCTGGTTAAGTAATTATAAACTGATTAGGACTGAAGTAAATAAGTTAACACTCAGCTTCTTAAAGCAATGTTTAGGATCTTAGTTTTATAAATTATCAGCAAAAAATAAATTCAAGTAATTCACATTTTTGGACTACTTCTGTCTAACATCACTAGGTTTTGATGAATGGTGACTGTATGAACTTGCATTTCTCAAGTTGTAATTATATGTTTAGTATAAAGTATAACGAATACACGTTCCGCGGTAATGGTGAGTATGGCACAAACCATACATTTTCTTTTTGACTTTTATATACTTTGAACAAATGTAGTACTCTCTGCGTTTTGGAAAATGTGCAAATGAAGAAAAAAGTCATTCCACATTTTTTGTTATGTCAGTAAATAAATATAAGAATGTGTCCCGTATATATATTTTGTCGTTTTCGTTAACGTCTGGCAGTTTGGGAAGTATACCGGTTATAGTACACGGTTCACTGATTAGTGTTAAACCAACTTATTTGAATTTCATCATCACTGTTCTTATTACTGCTATTGAAGAGTGAGATAAAAAAAAATTGCTTTTGCCATAAGAATTATTCAGCCGGAAAATGACAAAATAATGATGATGAAAATGAAGAAGATCATAAACATTTTTGTTTTTCGGCCATTTTAGTTTTCGGCCATTTTAGTTTTAAAAGAAAAAGAAAGCAAACGGCGGTTACAAACATAAACAATTGGATGTATGTTGCCGCAAACGAAACGTCAAGTTTTATAATATAATGTTTTACAACAAAAGTTGTCTATTGATTATGTTTGTAATCGCCGTTTGCTTTCTTTTTCTTTTAAAATGAAGAAGATTATTTTGATGATGATGATGGTGATGATGATGATGATGATGATGAAGATGAATTTGACACTAGGAACATCAAATTAATATATCTAAAATTAAAAACCTAACCTGGTAGGAAGCCCACCAGTTGGCTATTTACAGACGTAAATAGACAGTAGTCAGAGTTGATTTTAAAACCGCATCCAAGACCAATCACCTCATATTAATTGACAATTGGGCTATGCCTCCACTGACGTTGGCAGTCAAAGGTTTTGACAACTTAGTCGCTGAGCTTGCAATTAATAACGAAACAAATATTTTGATGGGAAAGGTTTAGGTACATTACTCACTAGTTGCATTTGTGGCTGTTGCAGATATGAAGGAAATTACAAGAAAGGTCAGAGGCATGGAGAGGGCAAAATGATCTATCCTGATGGATCACGATATGTTGGAGACTGGATTAATGGTCAAAGACATGGAAAGGGCACTTATTATTATGCCAACGGCGACACCTACGAGGGAGATTGGAATGAGGGTCGTCGCGAGGGAAACGGCCATTACATTTACAAGCGCCTTAATATGCAGTATAAAGGTAAATCTGTTTTTCAGAGAGTTTTTGTTCGTACAGCCCAACCTCTATTAAGCGTCCACTCACGGGATCTGCTCTATGGCCGCTTGGTAGTGCTGACGGCGCGCTAAATAGAGGTAGGCAAAAACGAGAACTGTGACGTTGTCAAATGTCTATTTTATTATTAAATATTAAATCGCTGATTAAAGTTAGAAAAAAACTTAGAAAGATCAATATCTAGTTAACAAAGAGTTTTTTTTTAGTTTGATGATACAAAAACAATACAAAGCAGGAACAGTTACAAAGTGACCATTCATCTTGTTTATCTTGAAGAGTCGAAGTGGTTTGTGCTATTCAACCTAACTTTTGAACCAGTTGAAGAAACCCTATAAAGTGACCATTCATTTCGTTTGTCTTGAGAGAAGAAATGATTAATTGGTTTTATTCATTCAAACTTTTAAACCAGTTGATGAAACCGTTTAAAGTGACAATTTAATTTGTCTTGATCGAAGAGTAGAAATGATTGGTGTTATTCATTCTAACTTTTGAACCAAATGATGAAACCCTTTAAAGTAACAATTTGTTTGTCTTGAAGAATAGAAATGATTGGCGTTATTCGTTCTAATTTTTGAACCAGTTGATGAAACCCTATAAAGTGACCATTCATTTTGTTTGTCTTGAAGAGCAGAAATAAATGTTATATACCTAAACTTTCAACAAAACGAGCACTGTCATTGGTCGATTCTTGGTCACGCGCCCCTGATCAAATTTAAATGTATCCCGACCGGGATACAATTGCGCAGTTGTTGCCCGCTGTTGTTGCTTTTTTTGGTTGTGATTCAGTGTTCAAGGGAAAGTCTAAAGATAAAACAAATCACTTAATGTATGGTCCCCCGAGGAAACTAGTTAGTTTTGTTTTCCCTCGAGTCCTGATGTTTTCCTCGAGTCTCCACTTTGTCTCGGGAAACATCAGGATCGGACTCTCGGGAAGACAAAACTGTTTTCCATTAAGTTTATATTATTCTGTCAGAGCAATCGGCCGAGGTGTAGGGCTAACAGAGTAAACTCTAACGAAAGCCATTTCTTGTAGCAGTGATCATATTGTTTTCAAGCTTAAGTTGTCTTAAAATACCGTGTTAAAGAAAATTTTTAATTTGCTGGATTTGTTTAACAGGTCAATGGGACAATGGGCGCATTGAAGGAGAAGGCAACCTTATTGCTGCTCCATACAGTTACAAAGGCAGTTTCAATAACGAAATACCTTTTGGACCAGGAAGGTACAGGTGTCGATCATCCGAATTTATTTGAGAGCAGAAATATTGAACGTTTTGAGGGGTATGGTTCAAATGTTAGATGCACACTAAAAGGAACAGAGCAAAGAGCCGGCTCGTAAGACCGAACGTTCAAAGTACATGTCCTCTGCGTTTTTCACGACTCTAAAGATTTAAGCTCACAAGACTGAATGATAACTCAAAGTACATGTCAACGCATTTTAAACACTCTAGAAGGACTTGAGCTCATGAGACTAAATGATAATTCAAAGTTAATGTCAACGCATTTCAAAAGGATTTTAATGTTTATAAAAACCTTGTTATAAAAGCCTCAATCTGGTGAAAATAGTTAAAATCAAAACTATTTTAAGTAAGATAATTTCAACGGGGTCTATTATGGAATCAAGAGGTACTCATTAGTTATATTAAGTAAGGGCTTTGTGGAACGCTTACATTGTTTGGTATCACAGGACATGCACTTTTGTTGGGCATTTAAAACTGCGTTAAGTATCGGGTTTGACTTTGAGCAAACAAACTTCTAGAGCGTTCCACATATTCATTTAAAATCATATAAGCTTGGTCAAGGTTTGCTCCAATTACTATGGTACATAGACATCAGATGAAATATCATCGCCGTCTGACACTGCCTTCACTTAATATTTGAAGGTAATTCTCTGAATGACGCTCTTTTTGCTTTTTCATTAGCTACTGGTTCACCGCTGGGTGTTTACAAGAAGGTGAATACGTCACGAAGCGAACAATCAAGAGAGTCCAAGACTCGCGTGAGGTAGCACACATCCCCACGTGGAGATGTGCCGCCCTCGTGGGTGCCGAGCCAAGACCAGATATGAATGAGGAGACGAGCAAAGTTTCTCCTTAACTAACTTGCAAACTCCTTGTTTTGTCATTTTGCTTTATTTTATCATAGTCAGTTTTAGTTACTTTTTCAGGACATGACTGAGATTTAATGCTCTCACAAATGAAGAAATCAATGATTTACAAAACTAACCTAATTCAATGTGTACAGTTGAAATTTCTTGATCTGAATGACTTTTTTATATTCGGTCTTTTGAAAAGAAAATAAAGAAAAACCATTAAAAAATGTGCTGGTAAACAACAAAAGCTTTAAATATTCAAAGTTACCGAAGAAAAATATGTCGGAATTAACTAACAGTCCAACCGAACCTTCTGACACCCCCACCCCACACCAACATCACGTCAAACCCATGACGTCAAACCCCTTCCCCTTTGAACCACCCGTTCGGGTCGAGTGATTCCGTTTTGGCAAACTCTATAGTATATAACTACTTCTGTTTTTCTTTTTCTTTTTTTTTTTTTGGAAGATCATTGTAATATAGATGGGGAGGGAAACGCAACCGTCAGTCAAGGAATTACAACAGTATAATGTCAACACACAAACCAAACCAACAAGCAATGAATCCTGTGACAAGCATGAAAATATATTTTAGGACACTTGGTGTCTGCATGTTGGAACATAAATGCACAGGATTCAGTACCAACAAGGCGGTACATTTTAAAATACTCCTTATAAACAAAAAATACTAACAAAAATTTGAAAATTTTCCTTTGTACTTCTTATTTACAAATACAATATGTCACTATGTCATTCCACATTTACACAATGATTTACATTAACATTGTATGTATAGTATTGTTATAACAATGGTAGTTTTAAACAGAGCACGTGAAAAATGTTTAGATCAGTAATAGTTTTTTAAAACCTTTGGATTTCAGTACAATTATTAAAAATAGCAATTTCAAAAAGTAGTCTGAGCACACAGTTTAAACTAAACCACAAATTTATCAACAGGACCACAAAGTAGCTGAAATCAACTAATAAACGGTTTTCCTAATGCTTATTATTGGTGGGCGAACCATTAGAAATGATGAGAGGTTGCATTGTGTGTAGGGAAAAAAGGACTTCCAGCTTGCATGTTTTTTTATGAACAAGGTTTTCTCCTTTGTAAGATTTTTTCTTCTTTATTTGCAACGTTTTTGTCTCTTTCTGGGTTCTTGCAGTTTGCTATCGACCCTCCACCGATTTTCAACAATAAACTCAACAATAAACTGTTGATATTTGTAGTGGAGAATGAAAACTTTATCATTTGAACTAGTAAAAAAATAATATAGTTTGTAGAGAAACACGCTATGATTGATCGTGCATCTGAACAGGACGTGCAGTTTCAATAGCAGATGTAGTAACTTATTCTGTATGTAAGTTTGAATGAACACATAAGGTGTTCACTTTGATGTTGTGTTTTTATCTTGATGTAAATGTTTAACTTTTTCTCCATCTTTTTCAATTTTACTGTAAACAGTTTTTCCAAATTTTATGTTTTTTAAAAAACTATCAGACAGAATTTGTTATAAAAACTAAAAGGCAATGCATTTAAAACGGACGTTTTTCATTCTTTGTAAAAAATCCATATTTGGTATCTTATTTTTTGTATGAGATTATTTAAATATACCGATGATGATTTCTTTTCGTTTCAGAGTTTTATGAGCTAGGTTTTCTATCTTCATTCTGCCTCATAAAATTGAGACATCTTTGTTTCATTCTGTGGCATTTATAAAATTTCGAGGCATGGATTTTATTACAACATGGTGAACAAGACTGTTGGCAGCTTCATAAGGGCACTATAGCTGGGAACCTGGCTTTATATTTTCGACTCTGTCGCCAATAAACTGCTGAAACATTTTCAATTCATTTGTCAACTGTTAGTTATAATATCAAATGTTTACGATGCGGAACCTTATCCGTTTGTGAGTGCGAACTGTAGTCATTTCTTTGAGACACGAGCTTTTTTGAGTGTTTACATAATTTCTTTGGCAACCAATCCTACTCCATTTGGTAAGACAAATCATCAGCACCAGTGTAAGGAGATTGACCAATATATCACTTCCTACCCTAATCCTGATACAGCAGTTTCTACTGCCACTGTTTATACAACTCAGTGTCCCGTCATATCAGTATAGCCAACAAGTGTACCTCGAGGATAGAGTAACACTGTTTCTTTCCCATTTTCTAATAACACTTTCAATGCTCAAAAACACAAGCTCATGAGATTACGGTACCATGTATTGCACAGTGGCAAGATTCCGATAACTTTTAAGAGCACAACCTTATTCTGTTCTCGTACCATGTCAAATAGTCTTATATGGCGTAGTGATCAAACGAGCCGAGATATTCCAACGCAGTTTTGTAGCAGAACAAATATTGTTCCTGTGGACAAAGGTTAACACAAGCAGTTGAGTAAAACCATTTCCCGATAGCTAAGAGTTAGACATAGATTATTAAAAAAAGTAAAATTAATATAATATCACTTAAAAGCCCATAAAACTACCAACAAAACACTTACCAAGTCTAATTTCATTAAAACTATAAGTATTAAGTTAAATCTCACATACAAATTACACATAAATTTAACCAAGGGCATATATACCTTACGCATGATGAAATAAATCAATTAGTCTGGTTAAGAGAAGTTGACGCGCCAGAAAAGATGAATGTCAAATGAAACTATAATTTTAGGGAAGCAGCACGGAAAGATAAAAAACAAAATAAGTTCAAAGTTTTTAAAAGTGCGTCGAGGAGTGAATTTGGTAAACACATAAGCAATGGACTAAAGGAAAATATAAAACAAAGAAAGTTTGAAACTGAACGTTCATTGGATTAACAATTGAATTTGCTAGGACGACTAAACACTGCAAACTTTGACTTCCTCAAACAACTTGAGTGGTTAGGTTTCCTGGATAAATTATCGCTAATATTATTATTATTATTATTATCATTATTATTATTATTATTGTTATTATTATTAGTAGTAGTAGTAGTAGTAGTATTAGTTGTAGTAGTAGTAGTAGTAATAGTAGTAGTAGTAATAGTAGTAGTAGTAGTAGTAATAGTAGTAGTAGTAGTAGTAGTAGTAATAGTAGTAGTAGTA
>JAOBBB020372698.1:0-18658 GCA_025331005.2 Zoanthus gigantus
ATTCCTCAGTTTGTAAACGCGAGAGTCATCAGATTCTCGTAGAAGAACCACTCCATTCTTGACCCAACAATATTTCCATCCGTTTGTATTCTTGAATTGTTTTGCTTCATAAAATAAAGTTTGCTGTCGCGGAGATAGATGTTCAAAGATTTTAATATCATTTATCCAATTTACCGGCATGGTCGAATCTAGGCCAATTTCATCCGGAGTCACACTCGATACAAATCTCTTCTTGGCCAAAACCGCGTTCTTCGCTAGCCTCCGAACAAACCTACAAACAATTGGATTAGGCTTATCTGAGGGACGGCGTGGTGGTATTCGGTGAGCAATATCGATGTCCTGAATTGTGACATTTGCTCCGATAGCTGTGAAGAGCTTCATGCAAATTTCGGCTGTTTCTTCTGCAGACTCATTCGTTGAGTGACTTGGTATACCAGTTATTTTTAAATTGTATTGATAAGAGTAATCGTCCGCGTGATCGATATATGCCGAAATCTCTGCACATCTTTCAGAAATCTTTACAAGTTTGGATTTTATCTCGGCCAGTTCTTGAAGAGTTTTACTCTGTAGTGATACTACATCGTCACATTTGTCGCTTACGAAATCAAGGGTTTTGGCTTCGTCACTAGACAAAATGGATGTCTCCTGTAGATAAGTTTTCTCTTGGTATTTGAGGATGTCTTCTTCTAATTTTGAAACATGAGTTCTTAAGCTAAATATTTCTGCCTGTAATGACTTATTTTCTTTTCTTAATGCTTTGGTTTGTGCGTTTCCACCAGTCATAACTAAAATCTTCGGGAGCGGCAAATATTGCGTCCGTTCCGCACGAAGGACACTTTGAAACTATGTGTTAATGTTGATAATGAAATGCTCCAAATGCAGGCGATGAAGTCGATGAAAGAAAAAGAACCACAGCCGTCACTGGAAGAACAGTAAAGAATACCAAATTAGAGAAAGGCTTGGAGGTGTTATGTACAAACTTTATTCAGGCATCAGAGTCAGAAATGAAAAGGTAATACTTGCAGAAATGCAGTGTTAACATGTTTTTACCCCCTCAAAATAAAGTACATTGTATTGTTTTGGGCTGCTTTTATGCCATTCTTCGTAAGTGCTCACCCCCCAGGTGTAATAAATCTGGTCAAGTTTGGGATTGGGCACTTACTCGAGCATGGGTGCTTACTCAAATATCAAATATAATAATTTTAATTTTTTTTGTAAAACCTCTTTCAAATTAGTGGATCTCTAATATTTTTGGCTGATTGTGTTAACATCAAAGATGAAATGTTTTACAGTTGCTTCATGAGTCACAATGGATTGCTTTGTTCTTAATGAATTATCACTGGCAACCAATAGCAAGCAGTATTGCACAAGAAATCCAATTTTTTTTTGACTAGGATTATCATGGGCAACCCAGTAATAAGCATTATGCAAGATTTTTTTAAATTTCGATTTCTTGAGAACTTAATATGCAGTAAGCTTTTCTTTTTACTAATGGGTGTATTAGAACATGGGAAATTATACAGAATGTTGACAAAAATGGGCAAAGATCAGCTTTAAAACTTTAGCATTTTTTCAGATATGATGAGATAGAAGAGAAGCGGCATGAAAGAGAGCTGCAGTACAGGCTAGAGTTGCAAAGATTAGAAACTGAAAGGAGACGTGAAGAAAGGGAACATGAAGTTAAGCTATTGCAAATGATGATGCAGATGAAAAGTTCTGTTGCCCCACATCCAGGAACACAGCAGTATCAACCAAATGCTACATCATATGCCCTCTTCTCTGGTGATACTACACAGATGATGGGATGTATTTCTACATATTCACATTCCTCTTCTGATTCCTATACTAGTGATGATGGAAACACCTATTACAACCTGTAAGAGGAATAAGTTGAAAAATTAGGTTCTTTGTTGAGTCAAAAATAGTGTTGTAAAGTTTATCAAGAATTTTTAATATTGTTCGATATGTTTTTTAAAAATGTAATAATTAAAGTTACATAAAATAAAACAAAGACAAAGGTTTTCCATAGATACAACTTTTAATATTTTTAAGTTGTGCTCACAAATTTGAATCTTTATCAGTTGCAGGAAACTGGTGAAGCAAAATTATGCAAAATAAAAGAGTTTTACTTTACATTGTACACTTGTTTAAATATGTGCAGATTAAATAATAATATCAACACCTTTACCAAGGGAACTGACAATGCCATAAAAATTAGCCTTATCCTACAATCCCAATACAAAGTTAATCAGAAAATTATTGGGGAGGGGTTTTGACTCGTAAATCAAAAGAGGAGGATGTTACACAAGGCCAAATGCACCTATAATTTTGGGCTCCAGAAGGAAAAGGGGTGTGGGCAGGAAGTAGATATTTTGATCTCAAAACTATAAATAGATATAACAAACACAGAATATTAGTTTTGAAATTACATTTTAGTGATACAGTAAAAACCTAACTAAAAAAACAAATGGATCAAGAATCTCCAGGCTCCAAAAAATACAATATCTTAAAATCTTTATTAAAACAACAACAGAAAAACACAATCATGGTCAATAAGGACAAAGAAAGTTATCACGAACATCTGACTCCAATACAAGTTAAAGTTCTAGCTACTAAATCAAATTGCGAAAAGGAACTTAAATCATGGGAACTAGACTATATCAAAACACACAACCTAATTTCACCAACACATGACATAATGATATCAGACAAAATTCCCCCTGTGCTTCTTAATAAAATAAAGTATGCACGAGGACTACTTAAAGAATGGAAAATTTCTTTTCTTTGAAACATTTCACATTTAGAAGCAAACTGCAATTCTTGGTTTTTCAATCTGGTAGGACCTGAGCCGGAAACACCTGACACATTTGCACTCTCTATAAGTCCTGGTCATGCTATTATTTACATATTTTGTTGATAATTTAGGTATAAATTGATAATGGCAATGGTACAAAGCATCTGCCACCCTACATAAATGTGAAGTTTCAAAATATATCTATATCCCTGTTGACCTGCCCTGGTGGAGAAATTAGAAATTTCCAGAAAGAAAGGGTCTAAGAATCAAGAAAAAATTCTGGAACTGATGTGGAAATTTAAGCCTCTGGGCTTTTTAGGCTCTTAGCTACATAAAAATCTAATTTCAATCCCTAAATAATTATACCTGTATTGATTTGAAAATACATCTTGTGGCAAAAAAATGAAAAAAAAATTTGATGGGTGGTGGGTTTTCAAATTTAAATATTTCCCTCAGACTCTGTGGTGAGAGTATGGATATTTTCTGGAACTATAGTGCCAGACACGAAAAATTTTCAACCCTAGAAATACATATTATGTTTTTTAACAGGATGAGAAAGTTTTAGCTCTACATCCTAGTGGCCCAGGTGCAATTTAAACAACTGGATTGTAGCTTTGGATGGAAAGGTATTAAGTAGGAGGGAGAAATTGGAAATAAGGAAATTCACAAAGTTAAAGCACTAATAATTTGAGAGGAAATCTTAATTTTATATACAAATAGCAATACGTACGTGTACATCAGTTATGGAGTAATTTGTAAAAATCAAATTTTCAGAAAAGCAAATTGAAAAAGCACACTGCAAGTATAGTTTTTATGATACAGCACTTGTAGAACTTTGACCAGAAAATCATGATATCTGTAATTTGTTATGACAGAAAGCTCTGCTGGCATTCTTTACCGTAAATAGTAATAGTTATACTGTACCAATTTTAAAAAATATACGGGAAAATTTTCGTACTGGGGCGTAATTACTAAATAAATGCATACAAATGATCATACAATTTTTATAAACGAAATAAAAAATCTCGTTTCCATTTCAACAATTAAGCCTTTAATTGGCCTAGGCCATTTTGGAAGTTAAGACTTTCGACTAAAATGCTGCTCGAGTAATTGGTTGTACATCTAATTTATAGTTCCTTGAAGTTTTTCACATCAAAAAGAGTATAAAAGCAGCAAAAAAATAATCATAAATATCTGTAAATACAAGTGACATATATATAATTAAAATTTTACTTACCTTGCTTTAATTCGCCCATATTCTGCATCATAACCCAAGAATTGGACCAAAAAACGTTCAATTTTTCTTCTCTCAGTTTCCTCTGCACTCGCCGACTATATAGCCAAGTTACTTAACCCGGTAATTCCATCCATAACGATGTACAATTACTGCTTTTCACAAGATTTTGGGCGAAAATTAACACTTCAGTAAGAAGCTGACTATTTTTTCTCCATATAACGACTTTAAAACACTATTTAATTAAGTAGGGCATACAAATTCAGTGAAACACAGTGAAAAAAGATGCAACGCGACACAAGAGCAATCGACGCAATAATTTGTATTGCTATTAGTTGGTTGCCCTGACAACAAATTCGTTACTAGTGCCTCGCGGTAGGAATATCTGCTGGGGGCTAAATGTGATTTGGAGCCTTGCCTTAATAGCGCTGAGTATTAAAAATAAAATTGCCGATTATTTGATAGAGTGAGCGCATTTACTCCGTGAAAGCAATTTAGGACTAATCGTTATTATTATAGACTAATCCCTTTGTATTTTTTGTTGTCATCACACTATTAGATGTTAAGCTGTCTAAATTCTTTCACGGATTAAGTGCGCTCACTCTAATCATATTGAAGATAGGGAAAGATATTTTTCACAAAATATATGGTTATTCAATTACAAATTTAATTATGAATAAATTGAGTGCAATGTTTGCTAACATTCCATAAAATCATCATATCCAGTATATCATGATAGTTGATTTGATAAACAATAACATTAAATGTGCAAAACTTGAAAATGTTTTTCGACCAGCTAACATCAAAGTGGAAAATGCGCCAAAAAAAAAACAATGCCACTATAATGGCATGTAGTGTCATTATTGAGGTATCATTAAGGATCAAAATATTGGGTAAGAACTCTCTTAATCCTTTTGCCTTCTGTCTCATTACATTCAGTTCGATAGTTGTGAGCTGTCGTGGAGAAGAAATCTTCTCTTCTGAAATTATTTCATTGTTCAGTTCGCAGAATTGTGCAAAACGAAACATGCATAAATGACATGCGGCAATTCTCTGAGATTAATATCCATAGCTCTTTTCAGGATACCAAATCTTGCCTTAAGCCTCCCAAAAGAACATTCTATCACCATTCGTGACTGACAAAGCTTCAATCCGAAGTTGTTGAGCCACCATTTGAGTATTCTTTCATAACATATGGCATGAGAGGGTATGCTGGGTCCCCTAATAAAAACACAGGAATAGCATCTTGATAAGGGACCAATACCCTTTTACAAGCAGGTATTGTCCCATCCTTTAAAAAACTATTTACATTTGAGTTAGAGAAGACTTTGGCATCATGTACACTACCAGGCCATTTTACCACAGCATCCATAAAGCAAAATTTGTAGTCACAGGTGGCTTGAACGTTCAAAGAATACCTTCCCTTTCTACTAATATAGTCAGAAGAGTTAACTCTTGGTTGTTTTATTTCAATGTGACTACCATCTATTGCACCCAAGCACTGAGGAAAGCCATGTGTTCTGTAAAAATTTTTCACTAGATCCATTACTTCATGTTCAGTTTTTGGCAGATGTACGTACTTATTTCCAAGGTGTAAGCTGATGGTTTTGCATACTTTACGTATTATTTTGGAAGTTACTTGTCTTGAAACTCCAAAAGCATTGGCTGTCTTTCGAAGTCAGCCTTCGTCACTCAAGTAATAGAGATTAAGGCAACTTGTTTCACTACATCGACAGGAGAGCGCATGATGGTCTCTTTTTCCTCCATAAACGGTCTCAATTCTTCTGCTAGACTCAACAATGACGTTTTAGACATCCTAAATTCTCCCTCCATTCCTCTTCGATCATTGTTCCATTAGTAAAATTGTCCCATCATGCGCTTGTCCTTCCAGGTCGCAGCCAGAATCGCCTTCGGTGAAGTTTTCCTCTTTTTTTGACTTTATGGAGCCCAGTATTCATGGAAAGTAACCTCAATACATCATGTCTATCTCGTAGGTATTTGTTTTGTAAACTTATCACAGCTGCGTTTATCTGAACGCATGATATTAAACTAGAAATTAAAGCAACTACCAAAGACGCTACAACCTTAATGTACGACATGTTTGTTTGTACTCGCTGTGAAAGACTGGATCCAAGAAAATGACGTCAGCGTATTCGAAAGTTACCGGATACAAGCGACCACACGTATTCGAATTCGTATAGGATCATAACATTTGCACTCTGGAGACCGTTTTAAAACATTTCCGGATAAGGCCGTAAAATACGCTGGATACGTGTGGACGCAAGCCATATTCGCCAAAAAGAATTTGCGTTTTCAAAAATTTCCGGATACGTGTGGACAGGGCCTTAATGTTTTGTAGTTTCAGTTCTACCTGTTTAATGAAAAACATTTCTTACTTTTCTTGGCATTTTGTATTGCAGTAATCCTGGAAAATAGTTTCAGAAAGTCCTAGCATTTTGATTTCCAGAGTGTATGAACCTTGAAGAAATATCAGAGATTCAACTATACAATAAGTTGAATAAACTACTATTTAATAAAACCATCATGTGCTACAAAACCTAAAATATACCGATATTAACCATAATATCAGATAACAAAGACAGATTTAGTAGGCAATATTACTACCTTTGTTTTACTAAAATAATTACAATTAATTGTAATTTTAGCCAAGAGTTTGTATCAAATTTGAAAACATCCAGATAAATACAAATTTCAAGTAATTTATAGGCTCGTCTACACAAGCAACCTTTATATAACAACTTAACATATTTATCGTGCAGATGGTAAAACAATAATTTGTTAAGTCTGGTGTTGCAACTCAACTAAAGCACGAAGAACCAAGAGGAATTCTAACACATTGCAATGGTCATGCCCTTCAACTGGCAGCTGGCGAAACTGTGAATTGTTAAATCTTTCGGTGATGATATTGCCACAACCCTTGAACTATTAAATCTGCTAAAATTTTCGCCCAAATGTGATTCTATATTTGAAGAGTTGAAAAAAAGTCTTGCACCAGATACACCCAGTTTCCGAACACTTTATCCCACCCGTTGGACGGTTTGTGCAGCATCTTTACAAAGTGTTCTGGAAAACTGGGATGTCTTCAGGGAACTTTGAACGCAAATGTTGGACACTAAACTCGATCCAGAAGTGAGAGCGCGTGTCACTGGAGCTAGATAACAAATTGAGCCATTTGTGTAGTGAAGCACAGTGACAACTGGTCCAAAAAAACACAATGAACAACAATGTCAGAGGGAGATTGCCAATCTTGTGCTAACCTAACCATTCAAACACTTGAGGAAATTCACAATGATGCTTTTGATTGCTTTGGCAAAGTATCAATGCAAAAGTCGAACGTCTGGAAAATGAACCTCCTGTTCTGCCATGAAAGAGAAAAGCACCGTCTCGGTTCTTTTTTTGGGAAAATATCAGCAGAATCTCCTGTAGAAGCAAAAGTCCATTATCGGCAAATCGACTTTGAATTTTCTGAACAGTAATTCCTTGTACATATCGATAAACGCTTTCTCCAGGGTTGACTATGTTGAACGCTAATGTGCCCATTAATTTAGGGCAGTTTCCATTTCTAACAAACGCCTGATAAAAGGCAAATTCAACCGTATGTAAATTTTTTTGTAAATTAGCATTTGCAATTTTTGGAAATCATTGATTTACTGGGTCTTAAGAAATTTACATGCAATTTCCATAGTCTGGTAAACTAAAAAATATCCCGTAAAAAATATTTACAGGATCTTCATCACCAGTAAAACAAGAAATTACGAGAATATCTTGTACATTTTAGCGAATGATTTTTCGAAAGAACATTCTGTAAATATCACGTAAATACGCGTAAAATACCAAAAGGGGGTCTGTCAAAACCATAGAAATTTGATGGAAATAACAGCGATATAAGGTGAAAATTCATAATTCTAGTCTTGTAACTGTGTTCAGAAAATCTGTAAACACCTTGTAAATACCAAAAGGGGGTCTGTCAAAACCATGGAAAATTGATGGAAATAACAGCAATATTATAGAAAGCCAACGAGAATTTCGATGGTATTAATGGGAAAGGAAATAACATGAGAAAATTAGGAAATCTGGATATGAAGATCGATGTCAGTGAAGTGTTTAATATAGTCTCCTTACAGAGCGGGGCGGGCGGAGGCTATTAATATATTTGAAGTTACGACATCGATTAGAACGTGACAGTGTCAAATAGCGCTTCGTAGGTGTTTCTCTTTGTCGGCTCGAATAATCTTTTTGAGCTTTTTTTAAGCAGTCAGTAATGCCAAGAAGTCGATGGAACAATGAGGCCCGCAAACGCAAAAGAGAAATTGTTATCAGTAGGTACGTTTATCGCGTGATTTTGTCAATTTGTTATCCATAGCGACAAAGTGTTGTTATGGTAACAAGCCAAAAAAGGCATTGCTTGGGCTTCGCTTAAGTTTGTCGCACGTTGCTTGTCGTTAAGCTTGAATTCGAAGGTTTGAATTTAGTTTGTTTCAAAATCGCTTGTGATTTTTACTATTATAAAATGGAGACTCCACAGTCATCAAACGAACTGGAATTGCGGCGATCAGAATTGAACGCCATGCGGCGGGATTTGATAATTTTGAAGGCACAGTAGTCTAGGAGGCGGCCTTTTAAAACCGCCCGCCTTCAAACAGAGGATATGGTCAAACTGAAACGTTGTTCGGTATGTAAACACTTTAAATAAGCGATTTAATTATTAATGTGTTTCCAACTTTCCTTTAATTAACTTGTTGAGGACTTTTAAAAACAAACATGTTTGCTATCTAAATAAAATGGCATGGGAAAGACTGGCATTCAACTTTGTTTGAAGATCTAGTGGTCTTAGATTGACATCAACCGTATTTTTTGACCGTATTGATAATTTATATTTATAGTGTAGCACATGCATTATGAACTGTTATTTTACTTCCAAAGTTGGATTGTTGAAAGACTAAAAAGCCCCAGGTTCTATATTTGATTAGATTCACTAATCCTAAGGATCTCTAGATTTCTAAAACAAAAACGTGGCATATCAACGTCAACCAATGCTGGAGGTGTCACGTGACGGACAACACTTCACCAAAACCATGTGATTGAAATATGTTTACTTTTTCGTTTATATAGTATTACTGATCTATTTTTGCATGACAGCTTTCTGCATTATTTTTTATTTGTAATCAAATCTAGTTTACATTTTTTTTTATATTTCCATGTTTTCCCCTGGCTTTGGATAAAAAAAAATATATAAAAGGTTTTAGGATATAGTGTAGAAGGTTCTATACATATACCTCTCTGTACAACTACCTTATTTTAGATTAGATATCTTTATTTCTATCTTTCTAGGTAAAATAGAAATATTATTGGCAGTTATCTTTGTATGCATAAATTACTCTTTCTTTCTAATGGTAATGGCAAAAAAATAATAATAATTCAATTAGATTTTTGCATTTAAAGTTTGGAAAAATCCTTCCAGATTCACCTTGACCGAGCAATTAGTGGCTGATAACTACCATATTATTATCTGGTCCATGACTCCAAAAGTAGAATTTAGTAACTAGTGAAAGTGCAATCCTGTTTCTATTTTTCATTGTAATTTACTTACCGGTAGGTAAAACACACCTTGCTACCAAATTTTACAAGAAAAAGGAATAGATATATTAAAACAGAGATGGTCTCTCATTACTAAATTCTGCTTTTGACATCACAAAGCTAAAAACAATATGATAGTTACCAGCTTCCAATCACTTGGTGAAACGGTCAAAGTTTTATTTTTTCATCTCACAACCAATATATACACTTATAAATTCAGTTGCCTTGAATCCCCGCTCAAAAGCTTTGTACAAAATATTATTTGAAAGAACTCAGATTGTATAAAATGATTTTTGAATTTTATTAGAATCTTGAATTTTTAAGTATTTCTTGGTTGCAGGTGCTCTTGAACAATACTGGACATCACTTAGGGATGACTCAGTGAGAAAGACTAAAGATACTTTTATGAAGCACAGGAGGAGTTCAAAAAGAATGATTCGATTAAGAAAAGTAAGCATTTAATTTGTTTTTAAATTTTACTTAATATATAATTAGTATATGATCATAATGATCTTTTAAAAAATGCCAGATTGTGAATTTAAGCACATTTATGTTTCTTGCAAAGAAATTGTTCTATTTGTATATTTAATAAAGATTTTAAATTAAGTTTTCATCTAAAGTTATTAAAAAATTGAAAATTTTGAAATCAAGAAAACCTAAAAAAAGTAATAAATTGTGGTTCATTGCAAATATCTTCTATAAACTTCTAAATTGTGAAGGTTCCCTAAATTTCAGGTTAATACTTTAAAATACCGGTGTTCTATTCTGAATTAAGTTAGAAAAATGTTTTGTGCGTCTTCATAGCCTGGTTAAAAGCGAGGCTAACGTTTAGGGGAATTCATGAGGAGAACAGTGAAAACCCGAGACACAGTTAAGTGTTTTCACCTACTCGAGAAATCTCACAAATTTTGCTGACGTTTTCAACAGGCTCTGGAGGCACGGACAACATTTTTTTTTTTCAAAAAAGAAATGTTTTTAGTATTAAAGAGAAAAACGATATACGAAGTGCATAGCTTAAGTTATCACAGCTCGAAGACAATATTGCTCACATCATTTTCGTGCTTCATAGCTCTATGAAAACAAATTTGTAGACCATTCAAAACACACATACTATCCAAATTATTTTATATTTAATATTAAATAGTATATTGGAGTGATAGATTTGAAAACGTCTTCATTATTTTCTGCAGCTGAATGTAGGGATCATATCATGGAGTGTAGTCGTGTATTAATGACCAAATTCATTTTGTTATCAGAAACTCGCAAAGCGGTTAGAAAGTTTGGAAAGGGCAGCATTTTCAGAGAAAGACAAGGAGAGAATTCATGGTATTTTAACTTCGGAGGATGTCATTCATTACATGTCCTCAGAAGAAAGTGATCAAGAGGCAGAGTATAGTGGAAATGGACCAAAACCTCGGCGATCAATACCTTTGGCCTGGGAAAGAACCAGATTAAAAAATATCAAGAAAGAGCTGGATAACATTTATTCTTCAACAAGGACACCTTCACAGAAGAGGACAAGTGCCACTGTTGAAAGACATGAACTTAAGATATCTCCAAGAGTGCCTCCTGTTTGTTTTAGTCCAACCTGGTCGGTTAGATCTCCACATTGAACATTTAAAAACAATTTTCTTACAATTATGATGCTTTTTGTTTATTTTTTTTTCAAACTTTTGTTACAATAGTTTTAGATTTTTTAGAAACATTAACTTTGTATATAGTTTTGGGGTTTTAGTTTAAAATTATTACAAACATTAGTTGACAGTTAAAGATTTTTACAAACATTTTGTTACAGTTTTAGATTTTTACAAACAATAGTTAAAATTGTAGATAATTACAAGCATTTTCTTGCAGTTTGGATGTTCTTTGATTAATGTTTTTAGATTTATAAATGTTCGTTACAATTACAGATGATCTTTGTTTATTTTTTGTTTTCCAATTAGTTTGCTCGCTCATTAACTTAAATATGAATTCAACAAAAACATTTGAAGAAGTTGTTTCACTTTACAATTGCAAGATTATGTAATTATGATAGTGCATAGACATGCATTTATCTCACATACCGTTAATATTATACTTGTACATATAAATAGACAAATCATTAAATAAAAATCGTTTTGTTGACAAACATTTGGTAATATACATTATTGTGCATCAATCTGGTAATAAATAAATGCATTCTGCGCCTTGCATTACAATTCAGTCGCTTTTAAAACAAATCCACAATTTGAAGTAAAACCATAAATTTGTTTATTGTGATGACGAGGGCGATAGTCAAAAACTAAAGCTACCATTATTTGTTTCAGACAAAAGAGCAGATTTCTGCATTTTATGAATGCTGGCCGCAGTTGCACGCGTTTCATAATGTTTCCATTGCTGAAACATCTCGGAAACATATTCGAAAATTGAATACGGAAACGTGACTAAAACACATGTAAAAGTGGTCCGTTTCCCGCGTAGACGGACGACGGAAACGTGTGTAACCAATGTGTTTTAGCAGACGGAAACACGTGTTTGCTGTAATGGAAACATGTGTTTCCTACTGGAAAACGGTACATTTCCGTTGCCGGAAACACCTTCTTTTCGTGCTGTGTAAGGGAACAGTATGAAGAAACTGTGAGTGAAGACCATGAAGACCTGACAATGTCAGAAAGTGGTTTTCATGTCAACTCAAAGTGGCCTTACATGGGAGCATCTCCTGATGGGATGATTAGTTGCAACTGCTGTGGCAAAGGTGTATGTGAGATCAAATGCCCATATAGTCACAGGCATGAAACCATCTTGCAAGCCATTGGGAGCAAGAATTTTTGTGTTGAAGAACATGACAACTATTTTAGACTCAAAAGAAAACATCCATATTATTATCAGGTCCAGATGCAGATATATATAAGTGGCACAGATTTTTGTGATTTTGTTGTCTGGACATCTTAAACGAGTTATTCCAGATGATGAATTCTGGCAAACTGCAGTTACCAAGGCAACATCATTTTTTAAGAAATGTATTTTGCCTGAACTGGTTGGGAAGTGGTACACTCGTCCCTACACCATACAAGATCCCAGTGCAATGTCAAATGAATCTGATGATAGTGATGGAGAGTGGTGTTTCTGCCAACAGTACCTTGTGAACAGCCAGATCATTGGCTGTGATAACAGGAGCTGCCCTGTCAAATGGTACCACATGACTTGCCTTGGATTATCACAAGTGCCAGAACGACTTTGGATTTGCCCGTCATGTGCAAAATAACTGTAGTTGAGCCTTTTTAGTTTAATTCATTGCTGTATATTGCTACATTTTAATGTTTCAACTTGCTCATGAGTTTTTCAGTGTGATTACTACTATTACTACTACTACTAATAAAATAATAATAATAATAATAAAAACCCTTTATTCATCTCAAAAACAATTAATATAAGATAATAATAATTTCTAATTTTTTAAAAGTACTCTTTTAAAAATTCTGTATATTTGATTATAATAATAATAATAATTATAATAACAATGTCTTTATTAATCAGTAAAAATACATACTAATTATTACAATATATACAACCTAATATAAAATAAAAATAAAAATAAAACTATTTGATTAATATATGATATTTGAAATAAAATTATAGCCTGTTAATAAAAGATGCTTTAAATCACTCGATATTTATTCTAGGTAGGAGATTCCTGGTATTTCTTAGTCTTAAAGGTTATTCCTCGACTCTGGGTAATAGATCATAAAGAGGATGGTTGACATTAGAAGCTTTAATTTTAAAAATAGCATGGTCAGACTTTTCTAATGATTTAAAATTATCTATAAAATGAGAAGTATACCTTCGTTTGTAGAAAATTCTGAACCCCAGTGAGCTCAGGTTTAGAAGCATAAACACTGAGCCCGCAAATAAGCTTAGGTAAGATAATCACATTGAAAAGGTGGTCTAAATCATTCTGACAAAAATATAAAGTCCTTTCAAACAATAAAATTGACTCTTTTATATTAACACATTTTATTATATTTACTGACTTAAATTTACAAACATAATTAATTGTTCTTATGTGAAGAAACTTGCAGTCTGATTACAAAATAAAAATTTGAATTTTTAAAACTACTCGAAGGGAACAACAGATTCTGAGAGGTTTGTTAGGGCACAACATACAGTCACAATCTTGTCAATTGGTGGTACAGAATCCCCAGCCTTGGTTGTTAGCAAATGGATTGACAAAATACTTTGTAGCATGACATATTTTCTTCTTACCAATCCAATCACTCTTTCAACATGTATACGAACATTTGCAATTTTGCGTGTCTCTTCAACTTCTTTTGCACTTAATTGCTTCTTGCCTCTTGTAAAGGCAGGAATGTGTAACTTCGCTTGGTATATTGCCACACTTTCAGCTATGTCAAAGCCTCTGTCTGCAAGAACTATATATCCAGGCAACAAATTGTTTAAAATTCTACTATTCTCTGTTAGATACTTATCACTTACCCTTCCTCCCCACCCCCTTGATATAAATGAAATTGACCCTTGTGGTGTAATCCCAATAAGATATTTAACTGTGTTGTGATGTTTGTAGTTTGACCATGTCATCGCTCTGGCAATCAGGCTTGATGGCCTTTCTGCAAATATCTCATAGCAGTCAATTATGACTGCAACTTTATTTCCAAAATTTTGTTTAAAAACTGAAGGCATTGTTCGCCTTAGTTCTTCACGTTCTGGCCACACGATCAAAACTTTTATCTTAACATACATAACATCAATCCACCTGTTTAAAATTCTGCTGGTAGTCGACAGAGAAACAGAAAATCTATAGGCTAAATCCTGAAGTGGAGTGTCAAGTCTAATTCTCATTAAAACTAGAATAAACTGCTGAAACTTAGTAAGAGAAGTTATTGCATTTGACTTAATGAAAGGAGACACAAGACCAAAAAACGTGGAGCAAAACAATAAAGTTTGGTAACCCTGTGTAAAACTTTGTTTTTTCTTCGTTATTTGCAAAGGCTGCTTCATTAATCTCAATGGACAGCAGTTTTTCCTTCATCTCTGATTGCTGTGATACTGTGCCTCTCATATAGGAGTTTTGATTCTCCAGTTGTTCTCCAGTCAAGTCTGTTTAGTTAATTTTTTCGCTAATATTGGTCCTTCTTTGGCGAATAAGATTCCACTCTCTCAGTCTTCCCACAGAGATTTTTTGATTGGCCACCATATAAATTGTTTTTACACTACCCCAACCTCCCCAACAGAGGTTGCTAATATAGTTTATTCTTTAAAAAATAGTATGTGTGAGGGTTTTGATGGTCTTTGTATCTCCCCTGTAAAAGAAACCATTGATCTAATAGCTGTGCCATTGTCTCATATATGTAACCTGTCATTCTCTTATGGTGTCTTCCCCACACAGCTCAAGACAGCAAAGATCCTCCTTATCTTCAAATGTGATGACTCTTCTCTGTTTTCTAATTATAGGCCAATTTCCATTCTTTCCTGTCTTTCTAAGGTTTTTGAGAAACTCTTTTACATTAGACTGTCCGGATTTCTTGAAAAATTTGATATCCTTAATCGCTCTCAATATGGCTTCAGACCACGTCACTCTACTACTATGGCTATTCTTGAATTTGTTAACAATGTTTATGAAGGTTTTGAAAATAATGAATGCGCTGTTGGAATTTTCTTAGACCTTAAGAAGGCATTTGATACGGTCAACCATCAGATCCTTATTGATAAATTAAACTTTTATGGTATCCGTGGTACTCCTCTGGCCTGGCTTACTAGTTATTTGACTGATAGGCAGCAATATGTTATGGTCAATGGTCATGTGTCTCCCAATAAAACAGTCAGGTGTGGAGTACCTCAGGGTTCAGTCCTTGGCCCTCTTCTTTTCCTCTTATACATTAATGATCTTTTCCATTCTTCTAATTATCTCTCATTTATTCTCTTTGCAGACGACACTAATGTTTTTTTTCGTCATAAAGACTTGGCTACTTTAGTAAACATTGTTAATCAAGAGCTTTCTTATGTCTCTTCCTGGTTTAATGCAAACAAGCTTACTATCCACCCCGACAAGTCCAAATTTATTATCTTCCATCCACGGCGTAAACAGATTGATCTCTCCGAAGTTAACATCTATGTAAATAACACTCCTGTAACCCGGGTGGAGAAATGTACGTTTCTTGGAATCGTTATTCATGAAAATCTTTCTTGGAAACATCATATTAATACTGTCTGTGATAAGGTTGCTAAGGTTATAGGAATCTTACTTAAGTCAAGACGACATCTACCTTTGGATACCCTAAAAACTTTGTATAATTCCCTTTTCTTACCTTACATTAATTATTGCAATTTGATTTGGGGGTCCACATTTGTCCCTTACCTCGAACCACTTTATATACTACAAAAGAAAGCTATTCGTATTATAACATTTTCTCCTCCACGAACACATTCTAAACCTCTCTTTTCCAAGCTCAATATTCTTTCGCTCCATTTGCTTTATAAATTCCATGTCTCTTGTTTTGTTTTCTCATATTTCAATCGCCTTGTGCCTGCCTCTCTTTCTTCACTTCTACATCTTAATCGTGAGTTTCATGATTATTTAACTCGCTCTCGTCTCAACTTACACAAATTCTCGCGTAGATATCAATTTGCTATTTGCTCCCAAGCCCCAACTATTTGGAATGATATCCCTCTAACTTTGCGCAACAGTCTTGCCATCAGCAACTTCAAAAAGAAGCTTAAATTGTACTTCTTAAGCCTAAATTAAATCTTTGAGCTACCATTAGTGAATACTATTTTGAACTTCTGATATACCTAAATTATTGTCATTGGCTTTGCATTTCTATTGGTCTACAAGTACCTATCTTCTTTATTTAAGTTTATTACCTAGCTTAGTTTCACTTTGTAAAATATGTTTACATATGAACAATTCGACACTAATATAAATGTATTAAATTAATTAAATTAATTAATTTAAAAATTTCTGTTTTTCAACAATCCTCTATTATTATTATGCTGACCAAGCCATTTAAGCCTCTGGCTTTGGCTTTTCTTGTGTAAATTTTTCTTATTCTGTAGAGGACTAAATAAAGTAATAAAGTAAAGTAGTGGAAAAAATTCTTAATAAAGTTAAAACATTCCTTCCTTTAACATTCCATTCCATTCCTTTTATACACAAGTTCTCTGTAATGTAAATTATAAGCTGGTGATAATCTATTGTTTCCATAAACTATTGTCCTTGCTTAATTAAGATTTTTTAAAAGGAATTTAGTCTCACGACGGCATTTTTAAATAAGTTCGGATCTCTTGTTTAAAAGTGTTGAGGTGTCAGCTCTGATGATGAATAGTTTTTCCGTCAGGCATAAGTTGCAGCGCTTGGTCTTGTTGTTGTAGGGCGGCGGCTTTAGCAAGTACGGTCCAATGTATTTTGTAATTAGTATACTCGTCCTTGAGTTTCCAGATGTATTTGGAGAGTTCTGTGCTGCTTTCGCGTTTTCTGTCTCGGAAGGATAATGTGTGATTGTTGTATCGAGTTTTGAATGATCCTTCTGTGAGTTCGATGTAAAACTTTCCTGTAGTGTCGGTGTCGGTTGTAACGTGCCCTCTATACATAAGACTGGGTGTTAGGCAATTATATTGTTCAGCGGGCATTGGTCTTTTCTTCTGAAGTTGCATCCAGGTTTCGGCGGCCTTGTGGCGGAACGCTTCAAGATTTTGTTGTTGTGCTGTTTGACGATTCTTTCCATATTGTCCATACAACTGTTACTAGCCTTAATAACTGTGTTTTTATTAAACATCTTGTGGTATCTATGGTTATTTATTTATTTATTTATTTATTTATTTATTTAAGGGTTAGTTACTGGATGTGAGTAGTTTTACAAATACACCCACGCGCTGGCGATACAATGAATGAGAAATCTGAATAATGAACGAAGGGAAAGCCGTAGAAAGCTTACGAAGACGTAGGGTTAAACGTACAGGAACGATTTACTGATCCGTTTACTGATGCACTCTGCGAGACTCTAGCTACCTTAAACGAGGCTCTGTCAAGGGCACGCGAATTGGAGTCACCTCGCCTCTTAGATACAAATAATGTAGGCAGAAAACAACAAAGTTAGATTTATTTCAAATGAGCAGTCACAAATACAAGTTGAACGGTTTAACAAAACCTTAGTAAAAATGCTGAGAGGGAAACTTAGCGGATATCAGAGAGACTGGGATACACAACTCCAACGTTGCATGATGGGATATCGTAGTTCGGTTCATGAGTATACAGGTGAGACACCGAATCTGTTGATGCTTGGTAGGCAAGTGAAAGTGCCGAAAAAATGTCATGTTGTTGTCATTATTTCATTTCCTTTTCTCACTGGCTGGATACTTACTTATCTTTTTATCTAATCGTTTTTAGCAATTTTTGTTTTTCCGTTATTTACGTACGTTTCACAACACGCGCATCATATTTCATAACCGTTACATTTAAACTGTTGTACACCATTTGAATTTGTTCTCACACCTGAAAAAGGCTAGTTTGGCTGGCCGAAATATAGTATTTGTTAAACTTTATATACATCGTGTTGACTATTTGATTTATATTATATTTTAGTTTTTCTATTATCGTCAACAAGAGTTTCAGCTCCGACGTAAGTGGTTGACATTATTGTGTGTTTTTTTTAAAAAAAACTTTAAAAAATCGTTTTAATATATGTACAGTTTTTGAATTTGGTAATCGATGGAAAAACCGGCAAGCCTAAGTACATCATTTTTGTTTCTTATATATTGCAATAGAGTAGATAGCTTTGGTACAGTACCATTACATCTACACATATAAATATAGTATTTTGTAATTAATAGTAGGTAATTGACGCTCTTTGCAGGAGGTCCTTTATCAAATATACCGAGCAGGATGTTCGTTAAAATAATTTGAAAATCCAAATTTGTTTTTGTTTGGACATATGTTTTTAATTCTTGCCATAACTTACAGATCTTAGGGCATTCAAAAAAGAGATGGTTTATTGTTTCTGTAGAAGAATTGCAAAAAGAACATGTACTGTAATCTATTT
>JAOBBB020372806.1:0-18658 GCA_025331005.2 Zoanthus gigantus
AGCTACTTACACGGTCCCAATATTATTGAGCTACTTACACGGTCCCAATATTATTGAGCTACTTACACGGTCCCAATATTATTGAGCTACTTACACGGTCCCAATTTACTTGAAATTATAAACATATCTAAGTCATGCATACAATAGGCTTTCTATGAAGTGAAACAAATCTTATCAAAGTGTTCAAAGCATTAGTATGTTTTTTCCTTGTTGCTTGTTTAGTTTTCTCCTGCAACAACTTTACATATAGAAGGTCCTAACGAGTTATTTCAGTTTTTATTTAGACTACCAACCGTTGGCGTTTAGGCTCCACAGTTCTATACACCCTGGCGTAAAGATCCATTGCACGCACCCACATTACCATTGAACGACAGGCCTTAGGTAGAACAATGGCAGAATGTCAATAAACATTTGATAGCTTAGAAATGGGTAAAAATTTGAAAGGCACATATATGGCTTGATAAAAATCCAATAACGGATCATCAAAATAAATGGGTGTTTTAACAAGAAAGGCTATCAACTATGGTAACAGATCAGTTCGAACCTAGTCATTAAAAGAAGTTATTTTAAATTTTTTTCAAAATCTACATTATACGTTTAGAGGAATAATTTTTCACTCCTACAGCATTAATTTAAGTTTTCTGACAAATGCTTTGTCAGAAATTTTTAAAATTACATCTTGCTTTATATTTTCACTTCATGTAGTGAGAAAACCTGGATGCATGGAATTCACAAAACTCTATAAAGCTGTTTTTCAGGTATTGCTAACGGAAAGTTTTGGTTTCAACCATTCGATGAAATTCTCCACTTTTGCCACCTTTGAATGAAAGAAAGTTATGCATTCATGCTTCTAAATTTAAAGGCGAGAGAGAGAGAGAGACCTTACCTTTGAGACCTTTTCTACGACCTCTACCACAAACTTGGGGTTGTCAATGTACTTCTTGAGCTTTCGCAGGGTTGCTTCAGGAATGTTATCCTTTAGCAGCAAAAATATATTAGCGATTTCACTCCCAGAAAACGTCTTTAAGAAACGGACGAATAATGTAACTCAAGATTTAAACTCACAAGTACCAAAAATACAAAATGCAAACAAACTCGATTGCAAAAACAGCAGCAACAGTAACAGCAAGTAGGGCAGAAATACCAACTGAAATAACAATAACGTACAAAAGCAGGAAAAAAAGGAACGACATTAACAACACGAGCAAAAACAACAATAGCAATAATAATAATAATAATAATAATAATAATATTAATAATAACTAAAAAGTGGGCGTGTATTTAAAGTATTTATATAAGCGGAAGATTAAATTACAACGATATCTCGTTTCCCACCACAGCCCAAGTAAAAAACAAGTTACCGCTTAACGGCATTAACAAGTACATTATTGTAATAGCAAAATACCAACAACAGCAACAGCAGCAGCAACAACAACAATAGCAAGAAATCAAAAACAATGTTTAAAAAAGGCTTATGTAAGAAAATTGTTCAAATAAAAGCGTTTTTCGTATAAAGTATTTCTAAATCATCAAAATTACAAACATTTAGTAAATTAGACTTAGAAATAACTTCCACTGAGATGTCGGTTAGAAGAAATGCTCCATGACAAAATAGACAAATGAAATATAAAATGAAAATCTAAAATATCGATAAAACACCTTATCATAATCCATCAGCATTTTAAGGAAACCAGCGTTTCCTAGGAGAGTCTTTGCAGTTGCCCAGTCAGGTCTATATTGGAAAAAGTAGATATTAGTTTGACTTTGAAGATGTGATTAGGTTACTATTGATAAACCTACGTTGTTAGCGCTGCAATTCAGATTATAAAATTTGCGAAGTCTTCGATTATCTGAGTGATACTAAAGAGATATAGCATTATGCAATGAAATGAATCGAATCACGTTAAGTTCTAACATTTCTTTACTGTTTTAATATCTCAACGGAATTCTTTCAGGAATTATTAAAAAATGAGACAATTTCTAATGCGGATAGAAATCAGTTGAAATATACAAAGAAGTAAAAAAATGTCTCAAAAACTATTAAATTCATATTTTTATAAGTTCACCGTGTACACAAAAAGGGAGATATATAAAAACAATAACAACTTCGCTTGCCACACATCTTTTCACAAGAATATTATAGTAAAATGTTTTACGCCTTAAGCCATTGGTGGACCCACTAAAAGTGGCTTAACCTTCATAGCTCAGTTGTTGGTGGAGCGCTGCACCGGTATTGCACAAGCCCCGGGTCTTTAGCAATTGGTTTAAACTGCGTGCATAACGGCGAAGAACAATGATGCTGTTTGTAAATAATATACAAATTTAAGATATAAGAACTTACTTCGAGTTAAGGAGAATGCAAATAGATTCCATAACTGTCATGACCATCTCAGGTGGTTTATTGAACACACGTAACTCAGAAATGTCGCTCTTATCGAGCGCATCAAGGGCCTGGAAGAGACGCATATTGATAAAACAACAAATATAAACTTCTAATAAATCGGCTACCTAGGCAAGGCTCGATACTAACGGTAGCCAACTAGCAACAGACTAGCAGGAATTCAGTTTTGGCTACTAGGTTTTCTATTTCCACCAGCACTTTGGCTATAGTAAACAAAATGAAATTGACTGAACTAGTTATGGTCTTTCTATAGAGGAAATCTCAGAGTTTTAACGCTTGGCTAGAAAAAATTTCATTGGCAAGTAACATCTAAGTTGTCATTAGCCACTAGACTAGTAAGTTGAAAATTATATCAGTATTAAAATGAGTTTGTTTTCTTTCGTCAGTTGAGCAAGATATGTAGCACTGTAATCTAAGGGTTAACATGTCAGACTGAGTCTACTGTATTTGAAAAATTTCCGATGAGATATTCAAATGAACTAACCACTATAAACACGAGTGAAATTTCAAACCAGCAATTCTTATTAAAGTTAAGCGAATACCATAACTTTCAGATAATCAGATTTCAACAGTTTGAAATTGTAAAATAATGCTAAGCGAAGCGGTAAAAACCCTGTAAAAAAGTTTATTTGATTGCTGTTTGATTTACAAGCAGTTTGTCTGAAAATCTTAAGGCAAGTAGGTCAAGTTGTTCCCCTTTTGATAGTATCACCAATTCCAGTAACTATGCGTTCTCTGTGTCAATAAATCGTGGTGGAAAAGGTATTATTAAACGATAACAAACAAGTATAACCTTTTGATAACTGAGAAACATCTAATTGATACCTTGTTAGCTGCCTCCAGGGCAGGCAGAGCTTCGTCAAGATCCCGTTGGGCGTCGGCTGCGATTGCCTCAGTTTCTTGCGCTTTCTCCTTCGCCACTGCTTCCTCCGCTGACACGACTTTACGAACCTTCACAGAAAGTATATTACTATATTAGGATCAGGTTATTGATTATAAATCTGTGTATCTTCGTTTCAGAACTGGTTTTTTTCACGTTTGAAAAGAACACGATATTTGACACAGAAAATATACAAAATAACGATAATAATAATATGATAATAATAATATATTATTGATAATACATCTGTTTAACATCTTTTCAAAACTTCATTTTTGAAAAGAACAAGATACTTGAGATATTAAGATATTATTGTGCAGAGAAAGGCAGCGCCGAAGGTAGCGAAGGTGACCACCGACAAATACAAATCTGTACAAATGGCCTTAATCCTACTCATTTAAGAGAAAATATTGAGTTTTAAAATGCTTGGAATAATGTTAGGTTAATTATATGTTTCAAAAGTACCTCTGCTTTTGCCCAATATTTTTTCATCAATAATTAGATATTATACAGAGAAGCATTACAAAGGTACTTTCACTTAAGAAAGATCTCAACAATTTTTCACTCTCTACTGAAAAGAAATGCCTTTCTCTAACACTCTTAGGAAGCTACAATATTCTCGCCCAAAGGCAGCGAAGGTGACCACCGATAAATGCAAATCCGTGCAAATGGCCTGAATAAAAATACTTTAATCCTACTCACTAAAGAGGGAAAGTTAGAGTGCTAAAATGTTAGGAATATTTGTTACGCTAACTATAGCAACACATTAAATGATACAATTACACGTAGCACAAAAAGCAATTACATCAAATGAAACACCATTTCTCAGAGACCCACCTCATCTGCTGCCCCTTGGTCAACCTGTAATTTCTCCATGAGTTTCTCTGTATCAAGTGACTTTTGTTTGAGTTGTGGTTCAAGTGCAACCAGTTCAACCTGCATTTTGTCCACCAACTCATTCGTCTCCAGGAGTTTCTTTAGCCCATTCTTCACTCGGTCACGAGCTCCAGTTAATTGTCTGCAGAATGCAAATTATATAAGCTGATTGAAATAAAGGATTTTGATTTCTTTCTTTTACTTGCGACCTTAAAAGTGTAATAATAACAATAATAAAGATATAAAATCAGCCACAAGCATGAACATGATCAAAAAACTGACCATGACCAGAACCTTGACCATAATCTCCTGACATGACAACGACCACGGCCATGGTCAAACTCAAACATAAACTTGACGGAAGCTATGGTTACCAGGCTACCATCGTTGTCTTCACAACTACTTTCGTCAGGATTACGATCATGATTAAGACCAAATATATGACCACGAACATCATCCAGACTGAGAACTTGACAAAACCCATAGCCAAGACCGCTAACATTAACCGTACCAATTATCAAGCTGTGGCATTAACTTTACTTGATATTTATGATATTAATGAAGATTACAGTCTTTACCGCCTCCCTACATTACTTACTTTCTCTTCTCCTCGAGCATGCTGAGGTAAAGGTTGATCAGCTCCAGATAACTAGTAGGAGTGGTGTAATATCTCCTCCTCAGTTCAGAGTAGAATCTTTCCGCCATGTTACTTACACTCATGTGGATTTCCACACACATTTCAGCTATCTTATCCTGTATGAAGACAGCATTGTGAAAGCAACCACAACAAAAGTTACAACTTGTCAAAAATTCTAAAAGCACGAAACATTCAACAGTTTTATATAAAACGCCAATAAACTAACCATTCTTTAAGCGAATTCCTTGTCACGAAAATGGT
The DNA here is from genome assembly GCA_025331005.2 of Zoanthus gigantus. Taxonomy (NCBI): domain Eukaryota; kingdom Metazoa; phylum Cnidaria; class Anthozoa; order Zoantharia; family Zoanthidae; genus Zoanthus; species Zoanthus gigantus. Next base: position 5,056 of record JAOBBB020372806.1, read on the forward strand.
TAAATAAATCTTTGAAGCATATATTACTTATAACTCCAACGAACTCAATAATTTTCGAAGCGTAATACTTGTTTATTTTTATTATTAAAAAACAATTACTTGTCACGTCAATATCTTAACTAGTTTTTGATGCCAATTACTTGTTATGTCAGCGTGTTGATTAACCTTCAACGCCAATTACTTATCACGTCAAAACTACAGAATGAAGCTCACCTTATCGCGATAAGTTGCATGCTTTTATTTATTTTTGAGTCATTATTAAAATTACTCTATTTTTAAAAAGACACTTTAAACATAAAATGCGAAATATTTTTCAACACTTGATGAAAAACTTTTCGCGCGGTCATGTAATATAACCTGATATCATACATCATACAATATTATCTCTTAGTATTTACCAAGCAATCGATATCCATTTTCGCGAGCTCTGATAGACTTCCATAACTCGCGATAATCAAGACTATTAGTTGATTTTGAGGCGGAAGTCAATATGACAGGAAACGCGCGTGCTAAAAATAGAAAGATGGTGTTTATATTGTATTGTTTCTTTGAAAATAAAGTGCATTTTTATACCATTATTTAATACTAAAACAACTATCCCCCTCAGGGTCGATGCCTAGCGCTGGATATATATGATCCACCACTATTCACCTCCCCTTTGGGGTGTAGTTGTTAAATATCACTTATCATATTCAATCAAAAATCCTCACCTTTACGCCTTCGGCTCCGAGATCTACTTCTTCAAAGAAGTTCTGTGAAACAGAAAGCAGAGCCTCCCTAAAACAAAAAATATACAACTTAATATTTCAACTTTTTCTAAGGACCATACAACAAAAAACAATCGTGTTCGGGATTATATTCTATCATAGAAACAACAGAACCATGACACAATCACAATGTTCACCTGTTAGTGTAGTTTTATTCAGCCAAACAAGAGCTCACAAGCTGCACACATGTAATACTGCAATACTACTTTGGAAATTTGACAAGTAGTCCCATATAATGATCCACAAAACTATTAAGTATTGACTCATTTATTGTAGGTATGTAATTGTTTTACCAAGATGAACTACCGAGACCATTAAGTATTGACTCATTTATTGTAGGTATGTAATTGTTTTACCAAGATAAACTTACCGAGGCCATTCAGTAAACCAGTCAATAGTACAACAGTTCACCAAAGATGGAAACATGCGGCATCGCGTACGGAATGCGTCCCCTACAGGGCTCATACAAAGTACAATGTGAAGGTTGTTCCGTACTCTACCAATAAAGTGATGGTAGATTCCATCCCTGTTGATAAGGAATGAAAAATTGAGCTAGTGATAAAAGCTAATCTCGTTCATTCACAGCTTCCTAAAACTAGTGTGTTAATATTTGTTACTTCAGATAACACTTGTATATGATTAATGAAAATGCTGGCATCTGAAGAAGCCGACGATGAACCAAAAAAACGACAGATATTGAGAACTTAAAAAGATAATAACTATTTTCTTTCCGAACTGCAACTGGATTAATGTTGGGTTTTAGCAAAACTATCTTTTTGCAACTCCTCTTCGGTTGCAGGTTGAGTAACATTTTATGTAAGGGTTAGTTCTACGGAAAGCGTTATGCGTACTGTTTTCAATATTCAGCGGATTGCTCCCACTAAAAAATATACAACCATGAGTTGTTTCGATGGAACAAAAACTCACAGCAAACTAATCCCCTTCTGTTAGAAAGAAGTAGATTTAAGATTATAAAACAGTTTAAATCACCTGTCCCCTTCGGCAATCCCAGCTTCCTTTGCGTGTGGTCTGGTTCCTATGATCACCTGCTCATATTCTTCGGGTTCAAACAAGTTGGGAACCTACAACACAAGGACAGAACAGTTACACTTAGGTTGCACTAGAACTTATCGATACTAACTCCAAAACGTGTTCTTTTGGTATTCCTTACCTCGCCAGAATTGAGTATATTGTTAATGTCCTCCAAAAATTCTTCGACGACAATCTATTCAGTTTAAGGATACACAAAGATTTAATTTTTCAGCGTTTTGTAAAGTTATCCGAAAGTACAATTTTAAATCTATCTGTACAGTAGAACACAAAATGTAGAATATCGGTAGTTATCGCTTTGATGGAATACAGTAAAAAACAAAAAAGGGATGTCAAAAGTCATAACCCAGCAGAGAAAAGGAAAACAAACATTCAGTGGTGAATTAACTCCCTCATATTTGTGTTATAAAACATTGATCTAAAGTAAAACTATAAAAGGACTAAATGCTACATTGAAATTTCTAATCAAACGGCGACCAGCAAAAAAATGTTTCAATAGAATAGATCTTGATAAGGCAACCATGCATGACTGAAAAGATCCTAATAAAGTGACAATTAATCAAACTTCTAACAATGTAATTTTTTCTAAATATTTCTGATGGAGAAACCATTACGCTTTAAAATGTTAATCATTAATAAAGAATTCCCTGTAAGGAAAGTATTGTTAAACTCTTAATAAAGTTCTTAATGAGTATTTCAATAATATTCTGAAATGTTCCTAGAATACAAATTATCAGTGGAACAATGCTTACTTGAGTGTCAGTGAATAGGAAAACAGTATTTTCACCGCTGACCCCTGCCATGTTGTACAACTTTTTCAAGTCTTCACGAAAAGCTACGTAGTCATAACCGCGTGTAAGCTCGATCTGGAAACATTTGTACGTTGACATGTGACAGGCCAACCTGTGATATTTAAATACAGTTGTGAGTGAATGAAAACTATAACAGTCTATCTTCTATTATCCGAAATTATTGTTTGTCTAGACCTGTTTCTTTAGTACCGAGATTGTTAATGGGCCACAACTGAAATCCCTAGCCCAACCATCGCCCAGCAAAATGCAGTGAAAACTCTATGAAGCGGACCCCCTATTCAGCGGACACACTCTGTTAAGCGGACACTTAGTCGGGTCCCGAAAATAGTTTCTTATATATATTTCTCTTCATAACAAACCTCTATTCAGCAGATATCCTCTAATAAGCGGACACTTGGCAAGGTCCCAAGGGTGTCCGCTTAATAGAGGTTTCACTGTAAGTAAATGCAGTAACTTATACAACGGGATTTACAATCAACAAGTTTTTCCACTAATCGGGTCAAGATAATGTAAAAGTTCCATTCCTTCAGATGAAGTAAATCAAGCAATAATTCTATGGGTAGAAAATGGCAAAAGGGGATCTACAAGCTTCCAGGAAAAGAAGGTCCGTCAAAAGCTAATTCATTCTGCTGTCATTTTACCTCGATATCTTTGAGTACTAGAACCCTTGATCAACCTGCCTTTCAGCTCAAGCGAGAGAAGGTTCGACCGTTCTATGAAATTCAATAGTTAGAAACACACTAACACATCCTTCTCAAACAAAAGGTACTGTAGCAACATAAGAATTTTAAGACTCCCTTGGTCACCTAACTGAACCGTTAGGTTGCTGGGATGTGAAGCATGCGTCTTACATAAAATTCAGTCAAAGTGAATTTAACCTTTGCTGTTGAACACAACTACTGAGTGACTAATAGAAGTCAATCACTAAACATAAATAGCTAAACTTCAATTTTCCAAGGATTCTGCATAAAACTTCTAAATGTTTTCTCGGAAAATGGAAGATTGAGCTAGACGATATCTTCGAGTGTGAGAAATATTATTACCTGGTCAAACTTTGTTTGCCCGTTCCACCCACTCCAACAAGAAGGGCGTTTCCTCTCGGTTGCCGCACCATTCGTGCGATCCTGGAAAAATTAATAGACAACAGTGTTAGACGACAAATAATAGTAAGAAAAGTGTTTCAGTGATATAACACCAAATAACGTAAATCGTACCGTGATACGTGTTCAATGGCATCCATGAAAAACACAAGTTTCATCTCCTTGGACGAGTTCATGTTGTAATCATCAAGGTACTGGCCAGAGAAAGGCAGATGGTTACCAACAGCAGGTAAAACACAATACAATTTAAATCTCAATCTCAAAAAAAGTATAACTAGTCTTGATATTAAATGCTAGTGTCAGTTGTTATCAGTACTGATGTATTAGTATTAGAATAGATATTAGTATTGATGTGATGTTAGTATTGATGTGTTAGTATTAGAATAGATATTAGTATTGATGTGATGTCAGTATTGATGTGTTAGTATTAGAATAGATATTAGTATTGATGAGATGTCAGTATTGATGAGATGTCAGTATTGATGTATTAGTATTAGAATAGACATTAGTACTGATGAGATGTTAGTATTGATGTGTTAATAAAGTTAATAAATACTACATGTACTTACATCTGCAAGAATAGCTTTGACCTTTTTCACGTCAGTTAAATCTTCATATACCCTGTCGGCGGGATCTGCACCCATTTTCATGAAATCTCCAAACAGAATCGGGTTCGTCTCGAAATAGGAAGCTTCTACATTTTGCTAAGAGTTAAAACAGAAACCTCGATATTCAGCTGGTACAAATGGAAAATACAAATGGGCAAAATGGGAACAAATCGGTAATCTTTCTTTTGCTAGTTCTTCCTGAAAACGCAGCTTAACAAACAAAACAACTTTTGAGCTTTAGGAATAATATTAACTTTGTTTTAGATGCATGACTGATCTGATAGAAGGGATTTGTTCTGATTGGGGCATGTCTTTATTAAAAGCAACAGCAACAAAAACAAAAATATCTTCAGTTCATACGTTCTTTTAAGAGTCTTAAGATTTCAAACAAATAATAGATAAAAAATCAATTCAAGCTATTTACGGGTGTCACCTGAAATAATTAAAGAGCTAATCAAGCCAAATCAACTGAAGCCAAAGCAAAATTTTACTTTCTAAGAATGGTATGTCAGAGGATGAGGTCAGTACAGTGAAATGCTATCAAATCTTACGTTCCATCAGGGTAAACAGTTTGGTAATTTTCGTTCACAAGAAAAAACTAAGAACTGCCCGCAGTTTATAGGGCAAAGAACCAGAAACTTTTCAATAAAGAATCCCAGGAAGACTGGATATATAGTTTACCGTTCTATATCCGCAAACAAAAAGCTACAACCAAATTTAGCTATTCTAGCGACTGCAGTTCTTTTCTAAGTAGCCTATTTTGTCAATAGATGAAATGTTCGTGTTGACACAAGCTTCTTTTTCTCAGAAGAAAAACCTTCTGAGTCCCTAACGGGAATCGAGCCCATGAACTTCTGATTAACGGTCATACGCTCTACCCACTGAGCTACAGGAACTCACGTAAATAACGGGTCACTTAACTTCGTTCTTATAGATGGAACATCGAGTATATGTCCTGCTAACAGCTGGCTCAATATATCCATAGCTTAATAAATTAGTAGTCCCGTCAGAGACACAGAAGTTTTTTCTTCTGAGAAAAAGAAACTTGTGTCAACACGAACATTTCTTCTACAGTTATTTCCAAGCTGAAGATATTTATACAACTACTCTTTGTCTTGGTACCAAGAGATGGACCAATCAACACTTCCAGACTCTAAATTAAAAATGGTGTGAGCCACAAGACTTTAGGAAGAAAGTCATGCTTACAGTTTAAGGCGCAAAGACAAAGCCTTGTAAAACAGAAGGTTTTATAAAGAGAGGCACTACAGACTATCCTTTTAAAAGTTCGAATGAAATTCTGTTGGAAATTGAGAATCCTGTACCAAGTATTGGCGCTACATCAATTTTACTAAACAAATTTGTATTCCCAGTTATAGAGTTTTTAAGACTTTAGGTAATCAAATCTTTTAGAGTCTATTTTAGCGGGTAATATTTCTTTATGTAATTTGTATTTCGCACCTGTGAAAAGTGTTTCTGAGCCATCTCAGCAAGAATCGTGTTAAAGTAACTTTTGTCCTCATGGTTGATCAAACGGTCATGGAAAACTCGCTGAGCCTCATGGTAAAACAGGCGTGATATCTGGTTGTGGTCACGAATAACTCCTGAATCGGCCTGCAATACACCTGACAGAGAAAACATAGTACAAGATTAGTAGCTGGCTGTCATAGGTTGGGGTTATTACTACTATACATCAAACTCTGATTCTTGTTTGGCCCGGGCTGGTGTACGGTCACACTGAAAGCTGGAAATAATTGAAATTCTCGCTTCACTTCGTCAACATACCTTGAATGCATTTCGACAAGTCACGGAGGTTGAACACGTAATGTGACTTGGCAGGGGTTGGCAGAAGATCCGTACTCATCCGAACGTAGATTTCAACACTGGAACCAAAAACGATGGATTGGTTTTAGCAACTTCAATAAATAAATCTTATCTACAAAGAGGTGACGACAGTAGACAAGTAGTCAAAACATTTCTTGTCTTTCAGAACAAGTTATGTTGTTCAAAATAAACACTTCAAATAAAAATTATACCTTGATAAACATACTGATACAGAAAACTTTGTTTCAAAACACTGACGGTCTTACCTAGCGCTAACAATAGCATCCGCAGCCCCTCTGACATCCTGAGGGAAGTCCATTAAAAATCCCGAAACAATAGACTGAAAATTAAAAAAAGTAACGTTCAAGGATGGACAATATTTTTCCAACAAAATTGTTTCCATATATTAGACGACTATATCTAGTTCAATATCAACCTGTATGTATGTGTTATTATGTATATATTATGTAAATATTATTAATATTATTATTACTAATAGTGCTATTACCACAATTATATACAAAAAAGACAGATCAATTTCCTAACTCTTACACCTTGCTGATAAATCGTTTTGTATTTCCTACAAAGCCCCACATATCGAAGAAGCTGTAACTGTCAACACTGATCTGATCAGCAAAACAGGCTTCCCTGGTTACGTTTTCAGATAACGTGTATAATTTCATTCCATATATCACCCCCCTTAGTTCAACAAAATAGGAATTATTGGTTACCCTCTGATAGAGGGTCGAGAAACAGGACCTACAGTTTAATAATCTTGTCCAAGAATACGCAAAGATCTTTACATTGGCAGAAGTTAGAACAAAGCCAGCACCTTATCCTCGACAGTCAAGACCCTGGGTGTTGGCCCAGCTGGGTATGAAACCTGACCCTCCAGCATGATGGAAAGACACGTTACCAGCTAGGCTAATCATGATGGAAGGGAGGAGGGGATGGGGGGTAAACCTGCACACTGTCGAACCTTAGCCTAATTGATTTCAGACCCGCACCTGATTTAGCGCAACTTTCAATCACTTTCACATTCACAAGTCTGGGTACCTTTTCCTAGTGCTTAAACTGCTTTTGTGATTAACCAGCTACACTGACCTTAAAGATGTGCTTTAAAGTATGTTCAGCAGAAGAAGGGATACACAACATGCTGAAATGTCGGATAAACCTGGGAGTCACTGGGTTACGTCCACCACCGGGGGGAGCACATGCAGCACAAATCGTCATGTCCTGCAAAAACAAACACAACTTCATTATTATCTATTTGATAAATTAATAGCTAACCGACACAAAGCCTTTACTGGAGCACCAGTTTTGTTTAACTGTCAATTAGAACAAGTATGCAACGACAAATCATTATTTTCTGAACAAAAAACAAAAGCTTTTGTTGTGACATACCACCCTTTTGTCAAAGGAAGACCTATTGAAAAGGATCTTTCTCCTTTATCAAATGACTAAAGCATAATTTTACTCGACCAATGCTTTTATTCATGGAAACAGACAAGTGAAGTATAAAAGTCCAGCTAGAATTAATCATATAAGAAGGTAGTAACCTTTGAACAACTGAGTCCTGGGTGTTACTGAGAATAACGGAAAGGAAGAAACGTTAATTTTAGGACGATAAACCTTGGACCTTCATGAAATCTGATAAAAACATTGTAATGAAATTTAGTCATAGACTTTTACGTCACTTACTTGAATTTCCTTCCAAAACAGCTTCTCACGATCGTACAGACCAGAGAAATCCTAGAGAGAAAGACGATTGAGAGAATGACGTCGTGTACGATATATATCGTTTTGGGATGGGGTGTAGCTATATAAAGACAACGCTCGTTAGCAACAAAATATTAGGTTAACATTAACATTGTCAAAAAAAAACATGATTGGGAAGCTTTTTAATGTCAAGGTACAGGTCTTGGACCCTGGATCTACAAAACTTGTGTGATCAAGTTAAATACTTTAACATCAAGCTTTCATCTTAGGGTGTGTTTACATGATGTGAAATCGAGTTTCAATACGGAATGAGCTTGCTCCGGTTTCTTCATTCCCCCTCTTGTAACTCTGCATTTAAGAGCACTGTGTTTACATGACCGCAGAACAAAAGTGAAGCCATTTTGTACTGTGTTTGCACCGGGTTCTCGTTCTGAACTGAAACTTTCAATCCAGTGCGAGATCCTATCCTGGAATCATATAAATGGAGATCGATGTTCATTCCGGAACGAGACTGGCTTACGTCCCAGTCAGTACATGCATAGTCTTGTATTTCTTTGGTTTTCTGCTGTCCTTTTGCGGGCTCTCTACTTAGTTGGGCTTCATTCGAGTACGAGTTCATTCGGAAACACTTTCATGTAAACACAGTACCAAAGTTTGTTTTTCATTCCAGATCAAGCTCGATCCAGTATCATGTAAATAACCCCTAACAGGCCTCTCTTTATTTCTTCTTCATTGTTATTGTAATCACATTGTTTAAGCTAGTTTAAAATATGCAGTTCTACACACAGTAGCACTAGCATTGACGAAGGCAGAGGTTTCTGCCGAAACATGTATGTAAGAAAATTTAAATTTAAATTTACATTGAAATGTTTCCTTTTTTTCTTTAAAATTTCTTAAAGTCTGCTTTTGAGTCGTCCTTTAATAATTATAAGTTTGAAAAGGATAAAAGTTAGTGCAGGGTTTTCCCATTGTTAATACTCACCTGGTATTGCCTCAACAGCTCAATGGGTGGCTGTGATCCGTATGTGTCCAACTTTGGCATGTTGAGATCGTCCACGAACAAGATGATCCTTTTCCCAGCTGGAGCACCTACAAAAGATTAAGCACAAACGTTAAACTTGAAGTAGTCAGGAGGAAAGTGAGTGGCAGGGAAAGGTTTGGTTAAGCTTGGCATAAGAGATTTGTCAGAAATTTACACGATGGAGAGGGGAAGGAAGGCTAATGATCTTTTTACTTTACTGAGACAATATCGTTTTGACGAAGAACTCATTCCATTATTAGTGCAGGGTTTTCCCACTGTTAATACTCACCTGGTATTGCCTCAACAGCTCAGTGGGTGGCTGTGATCCGTATGTGTTCAACTTTGGCATGTTGAGGGTGGCATGGAGCTAGTAGACAAATTACATTTGTCTACTAGCTCCGCGTGCAAAAAGTTGACATTAAGCAAAGAAAAGATAACTAGTTGTTTTCCATTAAATGAGTCTTTTCGAAAAGGTCTGGTTTTAGCTTTATATAGGAACTAATTTAAACGTCCCCTTACTCTGTCATCAATTCAATTTTGATGAACTCTGAAAGATGATTTTAAATAACACCACAAATATCCTTAGATAAACGTGATTTCTCCAACTAAGTTTAAAGTAGTACTAAGAAGCACTAAAAAGGTTCACCAAGAATATTCTTTCGTTTCTTCTCCAGCTTTGCTTCAATCATTTCTTGAGTTCTCTTGCTGTTGGTTTGTGCTGAGAAGTTGATCATGACCGGTACATAGCCAGCCTTATCGCTAACATCATTCAGCAGTCCTTTGGCTATCACCGACTGCATATAAAGAACAAGTAGATATGGATTACTTACAATTTCAAAATAAAAGCAATACAATAAAGAGGCCAATGAGAAGAGAAGCAGAGGAATGCATGAACGTGATAAACAAACCAGCAGAAAAAGAGACAAACACATAATCATTGAGATTACCACGGACTAGAGACAACGTCTCGACGTTGAAGTCAAAATACAGTCAAAGAAAAGTTCCCTTATGTATATCAAACGCAAATAAATAAAAATGTAGCCAGTAACCTCTGTATTATTTAAGTATAAACTGACATTCTGGTACCACAATTATTCAAATTTCTTTAACCCTAACATCAAAAAGAAACAATGACTACCTTTCCAACCCCCGTGGTTCCTGTGAATAGAACTGACTTCTTAACCACCAACATCTTGTCCATGAGAAAGCCAAAGCGCACTGTGTCGACAGTTGGTACGAGGATATCAAAATACGGTGTCTGTGGATATCAAGATCTAATATATAAGTATTAACTCATAAAACTAGAAATAATATTAACCATTATATCCAACAATTTTTCACCCCTTTACAACAAGAATTTTCAAAATTGAGCTTCTTCTGGTCTGACGAAAGACTTAAAAACTCTATATGGTTTGGCTGTTGGAACAGAAAAAGCAACACATACTTTACACTAATTCGAACTTCCGATCATTTTTCATGCTTTCACCCTCGATATTCAAACAACGTCTACCAATACGCGAGAAGTAAAAATAAAACAATGTAACGTAGTCAAAACCGTTTCGTTAGTGAAGCAGTTGTGAAAACTTTTTTCTTACTCTTGCAAAACACAAAACGAGTCTGTTCAGTTCAAGTTTTCCTAATTTTCACAAAGTGTTGTTTGCCTTCCTTGTCCTTTAACTTTGTAGTTATATTTGGAGGCCAAACCCTTTAGTATTTGTATCAATCTATCTTTGTATTATTGTTAAGTCAATCAAAGGGTAAATAAAAGTTGTTGCTGTTGTTGTTATTGCTTCTGTTGGCTCCCTTAACGTGCGGTGCACATGGTACTTGCATTCCATCCCCCTCTCCACGATTAACTGCCTTGCCACTCATCATACCGCAGTTTTTCTTCTTAAAAGAACGGAAAATAATACGTTTTCTTTGCAAAAAGAAATTTGTTATATTTTTCACAAAACATTACGTTGCGACTTATAGAATATTTAGAGATGCATTGTTTTATTTTCAGTCGACTTCTTTATTCTGTAATTAAATGTGGTTAAATGTGTATACTGGATAAATAGAATATCCTTTTTCAACGTATGTTTCTCAATTCCAGTCATTTGTTCACAACTTACGGTAACTCGAAATCCCGATAACTAGAGCCTTTTTCAATATTCCTTAAAGATTCGTCAAGTTATCGGGAATTAACTACGCATTTTGGCTCATTTTAAGCAACTAAACAATACAAACTGAGTTTGTGACGAGTTCACACAACATTTACCTCAGTGCTGTACTTAAAGGATGGAATAATCTTCTCCCAGGGTTCCAGTCGGCGAGTATCAAAATCAACGTAGTAACTGTACAGGTCACCAGAACCTGGAATCTGAAAAAACATGCTCATTAAAATGTGCTACAACTACCTTTGAACGCAGATGGAATGTTAAAGAAGAACGTAAAAGTAGACTGAAGGAAGATGCAAATGTGAGCCAGTGAAAATTTCGTAACCTCAACAAAACTCACTTAAACTTTTATATGTATTACCAAACGCGAGAGAAGACCTATTCGACCCGGTGATGAAATCCAAAATGTTTGCAGCATTTCTATTGGTCATATCATACCTAAGCCCTTACCCTAACATCTTGGTTATCGGCGAACTGCTCCCGAGAGAAAGAATCAAAAGCATCCATGGAACTCTCTACTAAATTTCCACCAATGCACCACACGAAAGTGAAGAGGAAAGCAGTGCAAATCAGAGAGTGCAGTTTGACTTGGTCCATGGAGAAGTCGGGACCTCCTTTAGGTTGGAACAGGAAACTCTCAAGAAGGTCACACATAGACGCTACTTTGGCCACATCCACCTGAGAAAAAACAGACGAACTATTTTTTTATTTTCATTTCCGAAACTCGGAACATAAATATTATTTACTAAAATATTAAATTCTAAATTTCATGCCGATTCTTAATCATATCTGACTATTGAAGAAAAGACCCAACAAACTACGACACGATATCAACCGACTGCTGTAATTATGCGTGCATCAGGCAATTTGGACTATTCATAGTTGAACGTTTTATAATCATTGTGGTACGTAGCTAAAAAAGTTAACGTTTGGAGTGTTAGCCCTTACTCACAACGAGTTGTGCAATTTCATTTGAGTGACTACACCCATACTCTCACGGACCAGTTACTTTATGGTGCTTATTGCATAAAACGAAAGATGTTAGTGACCAAGAGAAACACGTAATTTACACAACTCGAGCATGATAACCTTATGTTCATCAGCTAAGAAGCTTCAACTCAGGTGGTCACGGCTAGCACTCCAATTGTTTACTCGCTGCGCTACTTAAGAGGATTAACATGAAATTGTAACCTTGAAAGTTCAAAAAAGTGGCAACGACTTCCCAAGTATGGAAAATCTAAGTTTTCCGTGAAAGGAATGATTTCTCTGGCGATTTTCTTTATTTCTTCCTTATGATGCCATAAGCAGACCTTCTACAACTCTGAATGTTTATGACTAAAAGTATAATAAATGCAAACTACAGGGTGTCCCAAAAGCTCATTCCTCTTATTACATGCGACCTAACTTTTGATCGAAACTACACTTCTGCATGAAATTTCTTAAAGATGTTTATTGCTTTTCTGAATACATATACTCGGAAAGTCAATATCCAGCATGCCTTCCTTTGTAAGTGATCATGTCCCAAAGCCGTCGCAGCATGGAGTGGGATAAGTAGCGGGGTGAGTGGGATTTTCTTCCAGGCTTGTTTGAGCCGTATTTTCAGATCCTTCATGGTTTTATTAGTTGGGTCTTTAGACACAACTTCATTCATTATGCTCCAGAGATTCTACACAGAGTTGATATCTGGAGAATTTGGGGGTCAGCATGTTTTCTCTGTAAAATTTGGGAAGTTCTTTTTAAACCATGCCTGGGTGGCCTTGGCTGCGTGTGCTGGAGCCCCATCTTGGACGAACGTCATATGACAATTGGAACTAAACAATTTTCGCTTGTCTGTTGCTTCATTCACATTTTTACGGTGAAGGACAGACTTCACTTCTTTCTCTAATATGTTGTTGACGTAGTAATCGGCAATCAAAGTCTGGGGTAAAAAATGTATCCCAGTGAGACTGCGGCCTGTAATTCCACCAAATATGAGAGCCCCAAACAATGTCATTTTTTGGATTCGGCAGCTGAAACAAATAATTGGGACATTCATCCGAAAAAAGAAAATCATCTTCCACAATGAGGTTTTTGTACTGCTTAGCAAATTTTAGTCGAGCTGGAGGCTGCTTGGCTGACGCAGAGATTTGTTTTGCCTTCTCAGCAGTCTCTAACCTTTGCTTTTCATAAGCCTCCAGATGGTGTTCTCCCCCCCTCCCTCCCAGCACGGCCTATGCTTGCTAATAGTTGTGAGAACTGTCTGGTCGAGTTTCCCCTTTTGAACCTAGCTTTGTTCAGAATTCTTTTAGCTGCATCATTAAGGATTTTCAGTCTTCCTATTCTTTTCTTGTCTTCAAACCAGTCATTAGTTGACGACCGTTTCACAACCCAACGTTCAGTTTTATTTACCCTTACATTTCGTACTGTACACTGACTTGGGGAAGTAATTATCAAACAAAATTAAAACCAATTCACATTTTGCAGAAACGTGCTATAAGGGCTATTCTATTTGCTGACAATAGAACTCCCAGCAAGCCTTTATTCTCCAAGCTGCAAATTCTGACAAT
>JAOBBB020372916.1:0-18658 GCA_025331005.2 Zoanthus gigantus
GAAGCTTTTTGCACAGTCTACAGATATAAAACCTGTACTTTTTGCTTTCAAATATATTGATAGCAAGAAATATACAGTTGATTCTGTTAATTTCCAAACCATTGCTGATAACGGTGTTATTGTTAGTAAAAATGCTGAGCTTAAGAGTCACATTTCGTTTGAAGTACAAAACGCATTTAATGATAGCTTTTACATTATTCAAAGTACAGAACTTACCGACAATGGGCACTTGCGCAATGAAGAGAACAGCGAATATTATCAAACACGATATGGAATTATTACCGTACCTTCAAAGTATAAAACTCCCCTTGTACGTAATATACCACGTTTTCAGACGCGTAGCATACGTGTAGGTGAACAATGGCAGGCAGAGGGTATAGATAGTATTCAAATTCCCATTGTCAAAGTTTTGAAAAAAATTCCCGTAGATGTTGCGTATACTTATGAAGGAGTACGCAGAATTCCACAGGCTGTGTATAGACGCTTTATCTCGGCATTAACATCGTCACAAGGGAAATATCAAGATGACAGTGCATATGTTACTTTCACACTTCCTTATCCTACCATTAATGCACGCTATGCAATAGAAAATTATCGTTTTGTAGATGGAAAACAAAAAGAGTCGTGGAGCATAGTAGGGAAGTTTTTTGTTACGCTCTGGTGGCATGCTGAATACGGTAGACCGGTCTTTTCTCACGAAAAGTACAAGATACGTATAACTAACCACAGTGTCTCTCGCGTCTTTACGTTCTCCGGCACTTCTTTTGCACATGTAAAGCCTGTGGTGAAAATGGAGCGAGAGCGAGAAGTGCAGGCAATACAGGAGGAATTGAAAGACTCTCCACTCGATGTCGACATTGTTCCCAATGAAAAAGGCATTATCTTACGCCTGCCGGATATTAGATTTCGTTCAGACTCTGCGGAGCTATTAGAGAATGAAGAACAGAAATTGGACATTATTTCAAAGATTCTACAGAAATACCCCAAGCGCCGTGTACTCATTGAGGGGCATACGGCACTTGGAGGTACAGCATCGTCTCGAAGTGAATTGAGTATTCTTCGAGCAAAGACTATTCGGGATATTTTGGGGTTGAAGATTCATGACAGGGGTCGTATTTTGTTTCGAGGTTGGGGCGCAGAAAGACCATTAGTCCCCAACACCAGTGAAGAAAACAAACAAAAAAATAGACGCGTTGAGATAACTATACTTGAAAATTAAAGTGGATATTTGGTGTATTATAATGGATAGAACTCTACAGGATCTGCGTAAATGTGTCTGTTTGTTTGTCTTTTTGTATGTCTTAAGTCCATACTCTTATGCGGGCGAGAGTAGAGCTCCTATGCCGCATTACCCCAAATTTACGCAATGTATAGGGTATCCACTGCTACCGAATATGTCTGCGAAAGCCGTCATGCTTGTGGATGTTGTAAATCGGCAAATTATTGCGCAGCGGAATGAGAAGAATGTACGCTCTATAGCCTCTATTACCAAGCTTATGACTGCACTTGTGGCACTTGAAGCACATGCGCGTGGAGAATTCTCACTTGAGAAACGCTACAATGTTTTAGCGGATGCCATTGATACTCTGCCTTTTGATGCCTCGCGGGTGGGCTTTGTAAAGAGTGATAAGCCTACTGGTCTTGAGTTACTTAAAGGGCTTTTGATACGCTCCGGCAATGACGCAGCTTTGGTTATTGCGCGTTATATAGGCGGTACTGTAAATGATTTTGTTGCAACGATGAATGCGCGGGCTTTGGAGCTGGGACTTGAGAATACCAGTTTTGTAGAACCTACTGGTTTATCTCCAGATAATAAGAGTACTGCCCTAGATGTAGCACGTCTTGCTTTGTATCTCCTTAATTACAAGGACTTTGATATTATCGACATTACCAAGAATCCCTACATGGTGTGGAAGGGGGTATCATATAGAGGCACAAACTTTCACTTGTTAACTGATGAAGACAATGTTGTGGATGGATTAAAAACAGGTTATATAGAAGAAGCGCAGTTTAATCTTGTTGCTACGGCTCTTCACAATGAAAGACGCTTGCTGGCTGTCGTTTTGGGCGTAGACGGAAATACCGTCATTGAGGGCGTTATGAAGCGCAACGAGGAGACCCGAAGGTTTTTGGATTATGGCTTTGGAGTATTTTCACTAGTTACGCTTCGTTACAAAACTGCGTTACGCGTATGGGGTGGAAAAGTTGACTCTGTGTCTGCATATGTATCTGAGCAGATATATGTAGTGCCTAATTCGTGGATTTCGAGGCTTTCTTCTTTCCACACATTGCGTGCTGACCTCTGGGCGCCTATGCAAAGAAAAGCTTTGCTAGGCTCAGTACATTACGAGTACAAGTCTTTGAGCAATTCTTGCTCCGTTGCAATATTAGATCTCATAAGCACCGAAGCAGTAGAGCCAAAGTTGATTCAGTTTTTTGATAAAGTACGCTATTTTTTTTATAAGCGGAAACAATCAACTATTCAAGATCCGTAGTGTGTATATTTTTAAGCACTAGCTTGTTCACGTTGTAACAATTGAGGTTTCATGAATAAGAAGTACTTAGAAATTTTTCTATCGCTTGTTATAAGATACAAAGAATATCTACATAAAAAAGAAAGAGCGTATATTGTATTTACATTTTAATGTTGAGTATGAATTTTGATGCACTAAAAACTCTTCTGTAAATTTGTATTCTTCGTTTTGTTAGTTTTTTGTTCCATTTCGAAAGAGCAGTTTTTGTTGCGCATAAACAGCAACGCATAGATGGCAAATATAAAGGCAGATCCTGTAGAAATAACTTTATGGTTACAACGAAGATAATTTTTGATGTAGGCGATGACGTTGAGAACGCTCCTAAGTTTCAAGGAGTGTTTTATAGCGAAAAAGTGACAGTGCCGACTCGAACATCGACTAAGGTGGGATAACCTTTGGTGTATAGTATACGGATAATCAGTTTAGTACTCGGTTTGACTTTACGAGCATAAAGATTACAAGAACAACCACGCTGTATGCGAAGTGGATTAAATCCTCGCCGTGACTTGTGTCGTGAGGCAGTAGGTAATAGCACACACGCTATGTCGAGAGAGAGAAAGTATAAAGGCTCCGATGATTACATAACTGCTTATCTAAGGATACTTTGAAAGCATGCTAATTTTCTCTCAGTTTATGCTTATAAGGGTACTTAATGCAACTGGGCACTCTACTCTGTAACCGCCCTTATTTGTTTCGTAGCTTTCGCTGCCTAATTCTTTAGTAGATAATGCACATACTTCTTTACTATTGAGTGTGCTTTTTGTAAAATATTAACACTAAAGTAACATTATGTTAGGAATAAAACTTAGTGATGGAGGGATTTGAACCCCCGACACAACGGATATGAGCCGTTTGCTCTAACCAACTGAGCTACATCACCGTCTCTTTATGATACCTAAAAATATATACATTCTGCAATATAAGCGCATGTGATAGTTCAACAGTTCCATAAAATGATATATCATAGACGCATGAACGCATACTATCTCGCTTGTGATTTAGGTGGCACTAATATAAACGTAGGCTTACTGCGCGCTAGTAATGCGGGAAAGTTACAGCTTATAGACTCATTGAGACACAAAGCTGCGCGTTACAAAAGCATTAGTGAAGCATTGCTTACTATGTTGACGAAGTTTACGAACAAATACCGCTTGTGTGCCGTGCCACCTTTGTGCTTGTGCGCAAGTGGACCTACAGATGGCGAATATTGCAAACCAAGTAATCTGCATGAGGGGTTTGTCATAAAACGAAGTATGCTGGAGAAAACACTCAAAACCCGCGTTGTTCTTATTAACGATTTCAGTGCTATAGCCTACAGTATTGCAACAATAAATATACAAAAGCAAGCGCAGCATTTTCATGGTAGCCCTAACGTTGAACAAATTTATAAAACCTACAAAATGAAGCATTACCTCATAGTTGGTGCAGGCACAGGGCTTGGTACCTGCCAAGCTCATGAATACCATACACAAGAGAAACACATGTTTTGTGTACAGCCCGGTGAAGGCGGCTGGGCTGATATGGCCATATCATCACAAAGCCTCTCGCCAGCACTCTATACTTTCTTATCGCAAGCTGGCACACGTGCCGTATGTTGGGAAGATGTCATTTCGTCCAGCAAAGGTATTCCCGCTTTATATGCATTTTTGTGCAGCACAAATCATGATCCCCAATTCACAGAGGCACAAAAAGAAATAGAAACACACAGCGCAGAAACTGGCGATATATGCAGTTCAATAAGCTCATTGAGCTATAAGGCAAATGTTGTAGCGCAGGCTGTGCTAAATCTGTGGATTTATCTCTACGGGCGATGTTGTAGCACATATGCGCTTATCACTCTTCCCCATGCTTTGTTTTTAGCGGGCGGCGCTACAGCAAAAAATATAGCAAAATTCACAGAACGCGAGCATGCATTGTCACAAAATGGGCGTTTTTTAACAGCGTTTCACAAAGGATACAATGAACATTTTGAAAAACTGTTAAAGAACATCCCTGTGTACGCATTTACGGATTACAATGTGTCACTATACGGGGCTGCATGGTACATGGATTATATGTAGTAACATAGGTTTGGCAGGCTTTTTATTCTATTTCACCAAAGGAAAAAAACCGTCTCATAGTGTTACTTATGGAGTGAAAGAGTTTTTTAACCGACGGGTGTTTACTATGATCATGCTTTATCGACGGTGCAATGCTTTTTTGATCGGTTGCAGACATATAATGATGGGCAGCTACCACACACAATCCCACACTGGTAGAAAATTGCGGCATTCTATAGTCCGAAACAGGGCCGCCCCAATTCCACGGTTGTGCCATACGCACCTTTGTTCCAGTAAGCCTTTCTAACATTTGTTTACAACCCACAATGCGACTGCCTCCACCGGTAAGCACCACAGGATAGGCATGTGCAAGCTCTGTAATATGCATCTGTTTATACAGAAGTTTGAAAATTTCATACATACGAGCATAGGCAACTTTATACAAGTCCTGTGTGGTAATCGTAAAGGTTTGGTCGTAATCATTCTCATGCGTAGTGACCGTTTGCGCAATATTAGAAAAATACATCTCATCTACGCAGGCATGACGCTGTT
Source organism: Zoanthus gigantus (assembly GCA_025331005.2). Taxonomy (NCBI): domain Eukaryota; kingdom Metazoa; phylum Cnidaria; class Anthozoa; order Zoantharia; family Zoanthidae; genus Zoanthus; species Zoanthus gigantus. The sequence goes on from JAOBBB020372916.1 coordinate 5,126, forward strand.
TTAACTTTTCAGCAAGGCTTTCTGGTACATGCATCATACGCGATATATCGCGCGTAACATCGCTTCCTCCAAGGGGTAGTACTACCAGCGTTTTTGGTACGGTGCTGTCAAAGAGCACGGCACTGGTCGTTTGCGCGCCTATGTCTATAAGTAAAGTAGTTTGCTCTTTTTCTAAGCGAGTCAATACACCTTCTGCTGCCGCAATGGGTGCAGCACACATATAATGTACGGGCACTGCAGCTCGCTGAAGACACTGCTGATACTTTGCAAGTTCCTGCTTTCGTGCACTCACCAAAAACAATTCAGCTTCTAAAGACAGCCCTAATTCTCCCTTAGGGTTACGCTTCGGGAGCCTATCATCAACTCGGTAGCTGCGTGTCATAATATGCAAGTAGTCCTTCCCATTTTGCAATGGAAAGTTGCTTGCCATCTCACGTGCTTTGTACAAGTCTTCTGCACTAACCTGCCGTGAATACTTGCTGAAGGGATAGCGTGCCTTATTAATGTGAGAAATAATATGAGCATCTTCTATAGACAAAGCACCATACAACAAGGCATCTTCGGCAAGAGGTACACTCTGCTCTAATTGCCTCATAAGAGTTCGAATAATACTTGCGGATTTTTCCATATTTACAATCGAGCCGCGTTCAAGCGCATGCTCGCTCGGTAGCTCCGCAGTAGCACATATTTCAAAGTCAGGTGTATCCCACGCAGTGACTGTCGATAATACAGCCTTACAAGTGCTGCTCCCTACATCGATACCCAAAAAATAAAGAGAATTAGTATTCATCTTCTTCATATAATACGCTTCTTTTTCGCTATAATATTTCCCTGTCTTAGATCAAAGGACTCAAAAATTTTCGTAAAGGCTTCCCTATTTATTCTGTCGGCAAAACGCCATATCTTTTCAAGACGTTTTACATCGATGTTCAGTTCCGTTATGTACTTTTGTGTAAAACCTGTAAACCACAATGCTAAACTTTTATAGCCTTCGCCACTAGAGCGTATTTTAAATTCGGAAACAGAATGAAACAACGAGCTATGCTCTTTCTTTATTGTAGCAAGAGATGCCAAAACCTCCTGTATCCATTGTGGAAGATAGACTCCAGGCTTAGGATTAACAAGTGAGAGTCCTGAAAGAATAGGAACGTCAACTATTCCACCGCGAGTGTCCACCTGCACGCACTTGCCCTTTTTGTCAAAATACACTGGTGTAGATACACCGTCAACTGTTGCAAGAACGGCAATCAAAGGCATGGAACGTCTAAGAGAAAGGATCAATCGTCCATTCAATGTTTTCTTTACAGTTGCTGCATATATAAGCGGATGCCTCTCTAAACTGTTTGAAATCTTCGTTGTGCTAATGCTTAAATACGGTGTGGGGATATCTACTTTAATGTAGGATTTTACTTCGTGCGCAGTAAGAAGCATATCACCCTCAATAACAATAGTCGTAATTTCAATACGACGGACATAGGCGATAAACAATAAGAAACAGACTAAACCCAGTGGAATAAGCCACAGTATTGTCCACATACTACAATGAAGCATGGTACGCGCCCTAGGCTGTGTTTCGGACTTTGCACGCGTATTGATCAAAGTGTTCCCTCATACGATTTCTGCAAAGACGTCATAGATTTATGTTGTTCATCAGTATAACATGCCATAACTGTATGCTTTTTGTCGGCAATAAGAGCTCCCTTGAGAATGAAACCATACAATAGTAACGTTGTTACAAGTGAAGAGCCGCCTGTAGAATAAAATGGCAGGTTCAGTCCCGCTGTAGGGACTATGCCTACGGTAACGGCAATGTGTAAAAAAGCAGAGAATACAATCAGTGTTACGCTAGCAAGGATAATATAAAAATAAACACGACTTTTATAGTAGAGGATATAACAAGTCTGATAAGCATAGTAAAGCATAAGCATGAAGAGCGATATTATATACAATACGCCTAAAATTCCCATTTCGGAGGCAATTATAGCGAACACAAAGTCATTGTAAAAATATGGAAGTGTTAATGCATCTATCATGCTGCTACCGATCCCGCGCCCCAGAAGACCACTGCTTGCTATAAGCTCATGCGACTGATTAAGCTGGAATCCTATGTCAAAGACATCATTTGATGCACGAAAAAACATAAGTATGCGTTCCATTCTATTAGGATTGTTGATAACGACAGACATGAGAATGCTTATGGCGAGCATAAAAATAATAAGCTTGACACTTATGCGAATGTCCGAAGAAAAAATGATGAGTAGGGCAATGATTGCCGTAAGAATGAGGGATGTGTAGTCTCGTTGTAAGTACAAAGATCCCATGTATATAAAGGCGCTTATTGCGCTTCGTATCATGAGTCTGTACTTAACCTGCATCACTTCACGATCAGAAATGTTACGCACCATAAGCGCGTGAAATTGTGCGAAAATGTGACTCATGTATGCTATAAATGCAATTCTCATGAAGTCGCCTGTTTGTATGGACATATTTGCAATGTTCAACCAGCGACGCGCTCCGTTAATGGAGGTGCCAAATAAAACCGTAAAAACCATGAAGAAAAGTCCAATGACACAGAACGTGAAACTAAGTTTACGGATAAGGTTGGTCTTGAGTTTCAAAATAGCGTAGATTCCTAAAAGCCCCACTACAGTGGAAATGAGCTGCTTGAAAAATAAACGCAAAACTCCTGCATGCTGGAACACGCGCCCGTCTAATGCGCGACCACTTTGGAGAGAAAAGCTATAAGAAAGAGAGAACATGAGGGCAAGACCACTGACAATGAATATGCATAGGAGCATAAGAAATCGTACAGTGTAAAAATGGCGTTCTTGATTCTGCTCAATCAATATAATCACCTCATCGTATTTTTAAAGTAGAAAGTGCAAATATAAGAAAGAATCCTCCGGCTATCCAAAATCGTGTAACAACCTTGTTTTCCTTCCAGCCGCACATTTCAAAGTGATGGTGAATAGGCGCCATTTTGAAGACTCGTTTCTTAAACAATTTGAAAGAGATAACCTGTATCATGACCGAAAGTGTCTCTATCACAAAGACGCCTCCCATGATAATGAGGAGTAGCTCATGTTTTGTAATAATGGCAAGGGCACTGATAAGTGAGCCCAGCGTTAAGCTGCCAGAGTCTCCCATCATTATGGACGCGGGGTTGCTATTGTACCACAAAAAGCCTATGCAAGCACCGGCAATAGCACAACTAGCTATGGTAAGCTCACCCGCATGGCGCACAAAAGGTATTTGCAAATACTCTGCAAAATCAATGCGTCCTGTGATGTAAGAGAGCACCGTAAAACCTAAGGCTATAAGAATAATCAACCCGGAGGCAAGCCCATCAAGACCATCTGTTAAATTTACTGCATTGGTCGTACCTACAATTACTAAAACCACAAACACGACATAGAACCACCCTAAATCTACATAAGCACTCTTAACAAAGGGAAAATATATCCTAGAAGTTTGCTTATCACCAATGAGCATAAGCATAATACCGGTAATGGTGCTAATGCTAATTTGTCCAAGCAGTTTTGTCATAGCCCTAAGGCCTGTTCTCTCTTCTTGGGTAAGCTTCAAATAGTCGTCTATGAATCCAAGAAGACAAAAACTAAACAACAAAAAAACTACTACCCATGTGTACCATTGCTTTATATCCATCCACAAAAATATGGATACAAAAATAGCTAAAGATATAATAATCCCTCCCATAGTAGGAGTACCTTGTTTTACTTTGTGTGTTTGTGGTCCATCTTCTCGTATACGCTCACCCATCTGTCTGCGCAGCTGTAGCTTGATAGCAAGGGGCATTATCATAATGGAAAGTAACAAGGCTGTAATAGCACCATAAGCTGCTCGAAAAGTAATGTATTGAAATAAGTTTAAGTAAGAAAATTTCTCTATAAGTGGAATAAATAATTCTTGTAGCATAGTTCGTTCCTTTAATTCATAGCACTAGCACGCATGGTAATACCGGTACTGTTTTCATAATTACGCTCTTGCACAATGGTAACAATGTAGTCTGCCACTTTATCGAGCGTATAAGCATTACTTCCTTTAAGCAAAATTGAAAAATCACACAGGTTGTCTTTGCCCTTTGCTGTAACTATGTTTTTAATACACAGGCATGCCTGCTCGGCGTCTACTACCCGTGTAAACATAGCCCCGTGCACATGCGGTAAAGACAGTACAGCGTATTCATGTCCAACTAGTACGATATGGACAATGTTTGATGCGCTCGCAAGCAACGCCACAAGCTCCTCAAGCACACGCTGGTGTTCGGTATCACTAAAAGCACCAAGCTCTTTCATGCCTCCCAAAACCAATACATACGGCGGTGTCGCATTCTCAAAAAACCAGTGTAATGATTTCACCATAGCACTGGTACTAGCATTGTACGAATCGTCTATGATAAGTGGCTTCTTACTTACAACTTCATAACGTCGCGCAATACCTGAAAATAATTCCAAGGCTTTAGTACTCTCTTTGCGAGGTATGGAAAAGAAATCAGCAAGGGCAAGGGATGCAAGGGCATTGCGTGCATTGACTAGACCACCCATTTTTAAGTGGATTGTGGCATTGTTTTCAAACATTAAAACACTACCCGAAATACCATCATCTCGCACACGCTGCAATCCCGCACAACTTTTTAAACCATGCGTATGCACTGTACAAGACAGAGTATCAGCTTTACCTAAAAGCTCGGCATCCTCCTCCGGCAACCACACGTGATTGTGTTCATTCATGCGCAAGGCTATCGCTAGCTTTTCATCTTGTAGGTGCGAGAGAGATGAAAAATGTCCGAGATGTGCTTCACCAACATTGGTAATAAGCGCATAATCCGGCTGCAAAATATCGACTAAATGTTCCATTTCATTTTCGTAAGAAATACCGCATTCAAAAACTGCATAGTCTTGCATCTTGCTCTGTTGAGTCGTGATCTGCTGCTGAGCGGACCACTGGGCATTAAGAATGCTCATACAAAGACCCTGAATTGTGTTAAAATTACCTTTATTTCCCGTTGCTCCTAGAATCGCACGCAGCATTTCCTTGGTTGTGGTTTTACCCGTACTGCCGGTTATTCCAATGACCACACTATTTCTGCCCTCGTGCATGCGTACGCTACGCGCGAGCTTCTCAAAAGCAACAAGCGGATCATCCACGCATATAAGTGTTCCCTTGATTCGTTCAATGTCCTGCACCAGTGCTCTGTGTGCGTAGGCATGCTCTATAAGCAACACATGTGCCCCACGTTCAAGCGCCTCATGTGCAAATTTGCCACCATTGTGTACTTTTCCAGACAGTCCAACAAAAAAAGAGCGTACACCACACAAACGCGAGTCTATGACGGCATCCTGCCATAACGTAGATGTAGTTCCATGCAATATGTAAGGAACATCTGCGTGCTCTAAATGTTGTACTAGAAAACGCGCATCTCTCTGTATAGTTTTTTGTACATTTTTAGGGGCATTTTGCTGTATCTTACAAAGTTCCTTCATGGAATTATCTCTTTTCTAACTCATTTTGAGGGATTATAGGCTCTGTTATGATAAGCGTTTTTTCCGGACTTAGTTCCTGCATCTTCAGCATTTCCTTGCGTGAAAAAAGGTAATTTGCACTGCGATAATATTCCAATTCTGCAATATGACGCTTATTTATATCAATATGTTCGCTTTGCGTATCTAGCAATATTTGCGTACGTAAGATGTAATCAAAGTACGCGCCTGAAAGAACGTACTTGGTCATTAAAAGTACAAAACATACAATAGTAAGAACAAACACCTTTTTCATAAAACTCTCTTCTTAAAGTGTTAAAAGTGCATCTCAGAGTTTTTCTATCACTCGCAGTTTTGCACTCCTACTTTCTGGATATGCATGCAACTCTTTTTCACTTGGTACAATGGGCTTTTTTATAATATTCTGCCCTTCGTCAAAACTCATGGTATACCACAATTCCTCAGCCTTTTGCCAAAAGCTACTACTCTTATGTATCGGCTCTTTCTTCCCATTCTTAAGTGATACCATGCGAAAAAAACGCTTTACAATTCTGTCCTCAAGTGAATGAAAAGAAATAACAATTAGTCGCCCGTTTCTACGAAGACGCTGCCAAGCATAAGGCAAGGCGCGGCATATGCGTCGGAGCTCGTCGTTGACTTCTATACGCAAAGCCTGAAAAATACGTGTGAGCGTCTTACCGTCCGAAGGCTTCTTGCCGAGTTTCAAGGCAGCCATAATGTCCGCCGTCGTTTTAAAGGACATAAGCTTACGCCACGCATCTATTTTCTTTATCCACAGGCGTGTCTTGCGTTCCTCACCGTAAGCAAACAAAACCTGCTCAAGCGCCTCACGCGAATAGGTGTTGAGCACCTGAGCTGCAGTCATAGTGCTTGCTGTGGCATCAAGACGCATGTCCAGAGGTTCCTGCCCAAAACGTGAAAACCCTCGCCCTGAGGCCTTAAAATGATACATGCATAAACCTAGGTCCATAAGCACGGCATCGTATTGTTGTGCATCGGCAGCAGCAAAAAATTCATCAAACCATGTGTTATGAAATGCAATTCGCGAGTTATAAGGTATAAGTCGCTTTTTTGCATGCGCTATCATTGTAGCATCGGCATCAACCGCATGCAAAAAACAAGAATTACTATAAGAGAGAATGGCAGACGCATGCCCGCCCATTCCGACCGTTGCATCAACAATACAGAAATTTTTGTTTTTCTTTCTATTCAATAACGGAATAAGAAATTCCATTACCTCTTCAAGCAAAACACTGTGATGTTGCAATGCACCGGCTAGAATTTGACAAGCCCTCCCAGTTTGTTAGTCCGACTCTCTCTCATAGCGGTATCTTTCTCTAACTTTTGTTGAAATACCTCGGGGTTCCACAACTCAAAGAATTTGACGATCCCCACAATGAGGCATTTTTCATTTATACCCGCAGTAGCAAGAAGCGTCTGAGGTATGGAAATACGTCGCGATTTCTCCTCAACCTCTTGCTCAAAAGCATGCCCTACAAAATATCGAACCAATGCCAACTCTTCTTCATGAAAAGGAGACGCGTTGCTGCTAATACGCGCAACAAACTGCTGCCAATATTCTTCGGTAACAAGCCACAAACAATCATCGCTCCCCCCGCGGGTAACATACATGGTATTTGTTCCTGCGAACTGATTATATAACTTTGTAGGGAGGGAAAACCGACCCTTCTCATCTACTGTAACGTGAAATGAGCCACTAAAGTTTTTTTGCATATATGCCGATGATCCTTGAATGTTTTTGTCTAATTACATTTATACCATTCTGCTCCACTTTAGTCAACAATTATTTTATAATTTTCCATTTTATTCTTAATCACTTTACCAAAAATATATAAATCTTCTCTCAAAGTACATCTATCTATTCGAAGAGCACTTATGAGAATCTTAAATGCTAAGAGCTAAAGCAGTATGATAAACATCATGTGTCATTTTTTTGTATAGAAGTTTTAAAGGGAGTATATAGAGCTTGTGGGTGAGCTGTTTGTTCAGGTTGCGATGCTTCTGTTCCTACATACTCAATTACCGCACAATGCCAACTAGTTTGCTGAGTAATACATAAAGTCTACACCCAGTTGCTATAGGACTACGTCTATAGAAACAAAATAGGCTATGCTAACATATTTTCACTGTTATACTTAAATTTCTATTTTACGCACTTAATTAAGTATCTGCAGTGGTTCATTAAATTCCTGATTCTAACGCAGTACTCAGATTGTGCATATGAAAACTCATAAATAATATGCCATTTGTATGTTGCATTTTTCAAAACCAGCACTTGCATAAAAATGTTCTAGACTCTCTTTGCAATCTAATATGACCTTATAGCACTTATGCTTTTTCGCTTCACAAAGTGCATATTCTACAAGCGTGGTTCCAAGCTTGTGGTGCCTATAATCTGCATCAACTATGACGTCTTCAATATGCGCCGCGTATCTACCTGAGCGATAGAACTTCCGTTCCAAAAAAAAAGAAATTGTACCCACAATGCGCCCAGAATCTTCCACAACCCATGTATACACACCTTGAGATTTACGTTGACGGACAATATTGTCGAAGGTCTTTTTATGTATAACCTCGACTGAAGACAACTGCGAAGTCAATGCGAGGTACCCCTTGTAGTAATCGGAAATATGTAAGGATCGTATTGAAAAATTAACACTCATGATATACTTTACTATAAAATAAAATGATACCGAGCATAATACATCAGATATTCCTTCAAGGGAACATTCCCAAAGCATGGCACAAATATCGAAGAACATTTCAAAAGCTGCATCCACAATGGCAACACGTACTATGGAGCTATAACAATGCCCTGCAGTTCATACGAAATCATTACCCGCAATGGTATCAGTTTTTTTGCGACATTCCTCTAGTCATAGGGCAGGTCGACATCATGCGCTACATGTTGCTTTCGCATTATGGAGGTTGGTACTTTGATCTCGACTGCGAAGCCATACGATCTGTGGATATATTTTCTAAACATGAGATATTGTTACCATTAGAATCTAGCACTGCATTTGGAGATACTCAAGACCAAATAGGTAATGCAATACTGGCCTCAAAGCCCCAGCATCCATTGTGGGAAGTTCTGCTCACACATATATGGCAGCGTAAAAATGAAATACTAGCGCTTACAGAATGTAAAAAAGAAGAAATTATAATTTTAACAGGTCCTAAGGCTATACAAACTGCTTTTACTGCTCTTAAAGAGTTAAGAAAGGAAGATTTTCACAGATGTACCGTACTCAAACGAGAGTATTTTCACATGCCATTTCGGCACCCTCTGACGTACACTAAATACAAAGCGTTGTGTAAAAATTCAGAAATATTCGTCTTACATCATTGCTACAGCATATGGCGAAGTACAGATCACAAATCTTTGTTTCGCAGAAAGGCATTCGCACGTAATCCCTTACTCTATGCTCTTTCAAGGATATGGACACATCTGAAAAAACAAATAAAACATTAAACAAAATACCAAGGGCTTATCGCTCTATCAAATGTTCATGTTGCAGAACCCTATAAAAACAACTACGTTTACCAGTATGGCATGCTTTGCCAGCGCCCTGAACATCGACTACAAGCTGTATACAGTCTTGGTCACAATCGACATACACCTCACGTACTACAAGGATATTTCCACTGCTTTCACCTTTTTTCCAAAGCCTTTGTCTTTTTCTGCTGAAAAAATGTGCAATACCACTCTCACGAGTCTTTGTTAAAGCCTCTTCGTTCATAAAAGCAACCATAAGCAACTCGCAACTGAGCTTATCTACGACAACAGCTGTAAGCAAGCCACGTTCATCAAAAGTAGGAGAAAATAACTCCTTTCCTTCACGTTTCACTGGATGAGCTCTGCGTGTTCTTCTTGCTGTGAGTTAAGAAATGTTCCAGAGTTCTGCATGTCATTTTTCCAAAAACGTATAGAAAATTGAGGGCGACCAGATGCTTCAGTATAAAATTTATAGCGAGATGCATAGTTTTTATGATAATTTTGATGATGGTCTTCTGCTGTGTAAAAATTTTTAAAAGGTATTATGTCAGTCACAATATCTTTAGAAAAAATATTCGCGTTTAGGAGCTCTTGCTTTGTCTTCTCCGCAAGAGATTTCTCGTAATCATTGCTATAAAAAATAGCAGTGGTATACTGATAACCTCTGTCCATAAACTGTCCACCACTATCCGTAGGGTCTATAGTACGCCAAAAAATATACAAAAGTGACTTGTAGCTTATAATGTTTGGATTATAGTGCACTTCTATTGTTTCACGATGCTCTGTAAGCCCTGAGGCAACTTCTTTATACGTTGGGTGTTGTTCATTGCCCCCGGCATATCCAGCAATCGCATCTGACACTCCTTTGTGAGTCTCAAAAGCATGCTCCATACACCAAAAACACCCCCCCGAAAAGTAGGCTTTTTTTACATTATCATGAGAAACTCTCATACCCTTCTCCGTTTTTGAAATCATAATATCGCAATATATTTTTATTATATTTGCATTATAGTAAAAATAATATGCATACAAATGACGTAGGTAAAAATTTTTTTATTGTATTTGGTAGTGGGAACAAAAGCAAGTATTCAGAATGCAAGGATGTTTTAAGTAATGTGCCACTTACTTCATTAGAAGAATGCCATATGGATGCAGATGCTAAGGAATGTGGTGCCACATTTTTTGAAAACGCATTTGCAAAGGCACTGCATTATTACTACGCATTGCAACAACAGCAACGTACATATGTCAAAGCCGTACTTGCTGAAGACTCAGGCATATGTGTGCATGCGCTGGGCAATAAGCCTGGGGTACATTCTGCACGCTACGGCACAGCAAAAAAAAGCATGAGCTTACAGGAGAATCATGAACACTCTCAATGCAGGTTTTTACAAGAAGAAATGTGCAATATACAGGAGCGCGGAGCGCACTTTGCCTGCTGTGCTGTACTCTTACAGAGCCCCGATGAATTTATAAGCGTACAAAAAACATGGTACGGTAGCATTATTACAACAGAGCCGCAAGGAAGTAGTGGATTTGGGTATGACCCTATATTCTTTGTGCCAAGCCGAGGTTGTACCTCTGCACAACTGAGCAAAGACGACAAAAACGAACTTTCTCATCGAGGCAAAGCTCTACGAGCACTGATTCCTCATATACAAGCTATACTAAAACCATGAGTATACAAAATACACATGTTGTGACAACAGCCCTTAGCAGAGCTAATCAACAAGAAACTGATACGTGGGATCTTACCAAATTATTTGCAAACATTGAAGAATGGCAAACTTTGCTCTCATCCACTGTAGCAAAGTTTCAAAAATTTTCTTTACATGAGGGCAGCGTTAATGCTGAGGCTGATGCGCTTCTACCTTTGTTTCAAGAATACTACCAGCTCAATGAAGTGCTTGCCCGTCTCGGCGCATACGCAAGTTTACTGCATCATAGTGATATTACTAACACTAAGTATCAGGAAGTATATGCTATATTCATAAATCAATCGGTCTTATGTCATAAAGCAAGCTTTTTTTTTGAACAAGAATTACTTACTCTCGACGAAGATTTTCTCGACTCACTTATATTGGACGGTCGCTTTGAAATTTTTACGCAGAAAATTCGCAAAATTATTCAACAGATTCCACATCGACTGTCAAAAGCCGAAGAAAAGATGCTTGCCCTCCAATCAGGATATGCACATGGATTTTCTCAAAGTTTTGATGCGCTTGTAGATGCCGATATGAAATTCGGAACCATTGTCACACCAAATAAAACAGAAACGCCCATTTCTCATGGCAACTTTCGTACCTTTATGCAACATGAAGTACGTGATGTGCGCAAGCAAGTATATGAAAAATACTTCACAACATTTTCGGAACACCGACAAGTACTGAGCACCCTATATGCCTCAAGCATAAAACAAGACAATGCGCTGGCGGAAATAAGAAAGTACCACGACGCATTAGAAGCTGTCTTGTCTGGCGATAGAATTCCCACATCTTTGTACCACATGCTCATAAGCACTGTACGTGAAAACCTCAGCACGCTACACCGATACTATGAAGTATTACAGTCTCTTTCACAACTCTCGGATTTTGCGTTGTATGACAGATTCTATTGTCCCATTGCTGTACCTAATACAAGCATCATTTATGAGCGAGCTGTAGAAATAATACGCAACGCACTACTCCCATTGGGAGAAGACTATGTGAATATGCTTTGTACTGGGCTTTTAAGCGGCCGATGGGTGGATCGTTATGAGAATGTTGGCAAGAGCAGCGGCGCGTTCAGCTATCCCATATATAAAGCACCTCCGTATATACTGATGAATTACCAAGAAGAAAGTTTGCGCGATGTTTTTACTCTTGCTCACGAAAGTGGACACAGCATGCATTCGCAATTTTCATCACAGTGCAATGCATTCCCTAATTTTCATTACAGCATTTTTTGTGCGGAAATAGCCTCGACAGTTAATGAGTATCTTTTATATCAGCACCTCATACATACAGCCGCATCAAAGGAAGAGAAAAAGTTTTATTTATGGCATAAGATCTCGGACTTTGCAAGCACCTTTTTTCGCCAAACAATGTTTGCGGAATTTGAACACATTGCGCACACAAAAGACGCAGAAAATGTGCCACTTACAACACAGTTTTTTCTCTCAGAATACAGCGCTCTTAGTTCCGCTTACTATGGTGAACATATTGCAGTGCCAGAGAACAATGCTATTGAAGGACTTCGAATTCCACACTTTTATCGTAGTTACTATGTATACCAATACGCCACGGGTATAGCGGTTGCGTTTGCTTTGGGAAAACGGATTTACCTAGAATACACAGGCATTACGCGTTCAAACGCTGCTGAAAAATACCGTACATTCTTGGAGTGTGGTGGGGCAGAGTTTCCACTTGAGGCATTGGCGCATGCAAACATATCTTTTGAAACGAATGATATTTTACAAAGTGCTATAGATGATTTTTCACAAGATGTAGAAACACTGGCGGCATTGTAGGGGTATGCTGTGATGTATTCACAACAATTGCGTCTGTGGAACAAAAATGTCGACATTGTTCTCAATGGAATGCATGAGATAGTGGCAGTACTTTTTCATAACTCAAACACCCGTAGACGTTTTGTAACTCGCTATTTACCACAGCCTCTGCCAAAGAATAAAGCGGCGTTCTATCACAGCTATGAAAGGGTTGCAAAAAAATTAACTGAATATTGCCAAGGTACACTACGCAGCGTGCACACTGTGCAACAGGTACGAGCATGGATTGCTAACAGTGGTGGCACTGACTTTCAAAAAACCGTGTGGTACGCCCTGTTAGAAATACCCTACGGGCAAGTGAATACTTATGGACGTATAGCACGCGCACTTGGTGTGTCACAGGCCTCGCGCGCCGTTGGAAATGCGCTTGCAAAAAATACACTACCTATTATATTGCCCTGCCATCGCGTGGTACTGGAACAAAATTACAATCCACATACACGCAAGGCACGCGCAGTACAAAACTATGTCGGTGATCCTCAGACAAAAGAAAACCTCCTTCGTGTAGAAGGCGCGCTAGAAACCTAAATTGATTGCATTTAACACAATCACACAGCAAACCTGCGTACGATGTTGCTGCTCGGATAACTCGACTTTTTTATGTTACACATAGCGCAACAACTTTACAAACTCTAGCTCACAAAATAAGGCACAGCGCGTGATGCGCATAAGTGTTCTTAAGTGTTCTTAAGTGTACGTAAGATTCTCGTAAAAACGCCACATATCTAACCACAATAACGAAAAAAGCTCTTGACTTTCTTACACAAGAGTATTGAAATAGTACTTATGCCTCTGTTTTATAGTAAGTACACTTCTTTCATCCTTTACTTTGCTATTTTCTTCACCTTTATCTCTTGTTATGAAGAACGGTCATGGATAGTAGTCTACCCACCCCCAAAACTCCACACCGCACTCTTCAAAAAAACCTCAGTATATCTCACATGGTC
>JAOBBB020373025.1:0-18656 GCA_025331005.2 Zoanthus gigantus
ACTACTACTACTACTACTACTACTACTACTACTACTACTACTACTACTACTACTAATAATAATAATAATAATAATAAACACTTAATAACATTCCCCGAAAGGGGCTTTTCAGTATCATGTTAAAATCCCTCTCTCTCCCAGTTAAGAATCCCAACTGGTAGGAGGCAAACCAGTTGGCTATTTGATAAGCGTGGTGAATTTGCCCCTGGGATCTTGAGGATAAATCCATTCAGTAGTCTGAGTCGAGGATTTGAACCCAGGCCATCCTCAATCAAATCCCCGACACTGACTACTGACCCACGCAGCCTCCGAATTTAGGAGCTTTGTCATGCGAAACTTGCGCAAAAAGGAACAGTGACGACGTATATGGAATGACTGACTTCGGGAAGAAACAACACAACCCACAACTTTTTAATGTTTAAGGTGGCTTTTATTTACTATTTACATATGCAACAGTTTGTTAAAAAATAATGTTCTATATATGTAAAATAAAAGCTTGCACTAAAAACTTAAAATTTGTCGTGCCACCCAGATGGAACTGTTAGATTGCTGTTTTTTAAGTCTTACATGGAAACTAAACATTGTTAAGTCCCGTCTACACGAAAAATCTTTATGAGACAATTTTCATTTCATAATTTTTACTTGACCAATTTTTGTTTGACAACTATATTTACTGAAAAACTGGCGTGTTAGTCTTTATGTGACAAATACAAATGCAAATCGTTTGCGTAGACGAGAAAACACATAAAATTGGCAATTATTTTTATGTCATCCGTAGATCCTGGTCTCCAAATTTTGTTTGTGACTTAAAAAATTTCTCGTGTAGACCGGGCTTAAATGAACGCTTTTTGAAAAGTAGGGTTAGTCTAAACATTTTCCACATCTTGAATGATAGATTTATTAAATATTCACCAGTTTTATAAAGATCAAAATCTGATATGTGAACTATGACTTCAGAACTCCGATAAAAGTTAAAATGAGACGTTTTTCCTGTACCTGCAGAGATACTGTCATCGGCGTAGAATTGTCTCGATTGTATTTATAAAATATAAAAATTTGAATTTCGCTCTAGAGAGTGGATGTTATATTGATCATTTTGAAAAAGATTCAAACTGCAAGAAAATATCACGAAGGGTGCCGTTTTTCAGACGGAGATGGTTCGCGTAATGACGCGACGTCATCCGAATACTGTACTGTGTGACGGTCCACAAAATCTTCGATATTGATTAAAAACATACTGGGAGATAACGTCCTTGATTTCTCTTGACCTCTATATCCGGGTATTTCCCGATATGTTGTACCTTTAACAATCTCCGAAGACAATGAAGATGGAGATTGCTCTCTAGAATTATCAGCATCAGGAATCTTCATATCTGAGGACAAGGTATTTGAAATACCAGAAACACGACAATCTTCTGTGTCTAACGACTTTTCGGTATTCGGCGAACTTCCTTTATACTTTAGTTGCCGAAAGAGATTTGGTAAAACAGTTGGGATATGGGATATGTTTTGAAATCCGTTTGCAGTGAAGGGGGAACGATCGGGCGAGTGACTTCCTACTGCTGTTGACGTTCTAGGCGAGTGGTGTTCACGATCAACAGCGAATGTGAAACCACTTGGTCTTGATAAGCTTGTGTCATCTTGAATCACTTTCGAACTTGTAACTACGCTCATATGTTCTTCAGATTTCTTTACTCTAATTAGTGAATCACTTTGACTTCGTCCTATGCTCATTCTTGGTATTCTAGTTTGGTATTTATCGATTGGCCGCTTAGCCGTCACAGTCTCAGAATCCGTAATAAGTTCCCCAGCTGAAATGCGCTTGAGATCCTCTTCTAGGTTCTTCTCCCAATTTGGATCTAGATCATCGAGAAGCTCCAAAGAGTGAGTTTCGTACAGTTCTGCATCTGAATCGCCTGTATCAAAATCTAAAGAAAGCTCCTCGTAAATATTAACTTCCGAGTTTGATTCTTGACTTGTATCAAGACTTGCAGGTGGAATCTTTACTTCGTACAAGTCTTCTCTGACCTTTATAGAAAATCTGGTATTTGAGGAAAGAAAGGAATCGTCGAATGCTTTAGGTTTTCTACTTTCTTGTAAGTTAACCGAATTTGCCGTTGTATCAGTTTTCGTTTCGTCAAAGACCCTCCGCCTTAAGTTTCCATAGTCAACAATGGAAGGAATCTTTGTCTCAGATGATGCAGCATTTTTGTATTTGAAATGTACAGTTTCTGCATCGTTTCGACCTTTGTTCACTGACCTCTTCCGCTCTCGAAATGAAGCATTTTCCAGCTTTTGAGTATTTTCTTGTTGTAGGGAATGACTTTCTGTGCTTTCTATTCGCCTCGATTTGTAGTGATTATCTTTCAAAATACTATTTATATGTTCACGTTTGCTTTCAAGAGCAACCTTTTCCTGTTTAAGTTCCAGTTCTTTTTCCTTCAATTTTCCGATCCATTTTCGTTCTAGCTCGTTTCTTTCCGACGATAACACTGTTTCAAGTTTATCCTTCTCTAATATTTCACGTTGAAACTTCCTTTTATCAGCAACGTGTTTTTCTAACGCAGTTTTTTCAAAGGAGAGCCGCTGTTGAAGATCTTCCACCTGCTTTCGTTTGAGGCTCAGCAGTTCTCTTTCTCTTCGAAGGTTTTCCTCAAATAAATTTTCATAATATCTAGTTCTTGCATAATTTCCCGGACTACTCTTGTTGTTTTGCTCTTCCATCTGTCTAGTTATCTTTTCTTGTAACGACCTGTGTTTCTCGCCAAGCTGCCTCAGACGATCAACCATTAACTCACGTTGTTCCTCCAGATGCTCAACTTGCCTTTCGAGGACGTTTCGAGTCTTTCTGTCAGTAAGTGCTGTCGAACCCAGCCTCTTTTTCACATCTTCAATCATATTTTCGATCTCTGCCACATTTGTTTTGATATCTTCCTCCTGCTTGAGCTTGTTCTCGTTAAATTCCGAAAGTAAGGTATCCAAGCCATCGCTGGTGAGCGATTTCTCTAGGAAAGGAGATGATGAGATTTCGTTCAAGCTATCGATGTTTGCGCCAAACCTTGTCTTTAGATCTTTAATTTCTTTTCTAAGTTTCAATTCCAAGGTATTCTTTTCCATCATGAGCTGTTCCATAAGCTTGATAAGTTGTAGCAGTCGGTTTCTGTCGGAGCTTAAACTCTCCACTTCATTCTCGCTAAAAATGCTGCTCTGATCAAGGGCAAATTGCAAATCCTTATTGGCCATTTTTAAACTATCAATTTCTCCTTTTAGTTTCTCGATCTGTTTCTTTGAGTTATCATTCTCAGGACTAAGGTGATTTCTAGAAATTTCTTCCCTTAGCTTTATACACAGCTCCGTGTTTTCCCGCCGAAGTCGCATCAAATCATCTTGATTGAATTGCTTACCCTGATTAACTTTCTTTAACGAAGCAACCTGTTCCTCTAACTCTCTAACTTGTCTTTTATACCTATTGTTTTCAGCTTCTTTGGAAACAATTTCTTTGTTCAGACCCGCTATTGCCATTTTGTACTGTTGTTCGAGAATTCTTTGTGCTGACTCCAGTTCTTTACGTTTTTCTCTGGTTATGCGTTCAAGTTTCTTGTCAAATTCTTTTCTTAGAACTTCAATTCCTTTCATGTGCTCTTCTGTCATTGACTTTGATGCGTTTTCTTGTCGTACCAGCGATTCAAGCTTCTGCATCAAACTATCAAGTTCTCCGGCGTGTTTCTTGTTCAGTTTATCTAGTTGATATTTGTATTTTCGTTCAAGGTCAGCTTTAATGTCTTCGTCATGTTTTAAATGTGCAGTTAAGGTGTTCTCTAAATCTTTCTTCAATTTATTATTTTTGTCTCCAAGTGCTTGATTTTCGGTTCTTAGCGAAGATATCAACAGTTCGTAGCCACTTTTTATTTTTTGTAGTTCTTCATTTTCTTTACACGAATGTTTTTCTGACATATTTTGTATTTTTTGAGACAGCATTTGAACTTTATTAATGTGTTCAGCTTCCCTTTTGTCCAGCTCAGACGATTTCGCTTCTAAATCATTTTGAAGTCTTGCAATTTGGTATTCGTATTTACTTGCAAGATCATTTTTTAACGTTTCTAATTCATGATTAAGCTCTTCCAGTTTAACAGAAAGCACTCGGACCTCTTCCTGATATTCACTTCTAACCAGTTCCAGTTTTCTTGTTTTTTCTTGCAGTTCACTATTAAACGTTTCGACATCTAGTTTGTGCTGTTTTTGCAATAGCTCTTTTTGCTCACTTAGTTCTTTGTCATGCTCTGTTTGAAGATTGAACTGACACGAAGTTTCAAAAGACAATTGCTTTTGTAACGAATCTATTTCTTTTTCGTAATCTTTCTTTAAATTTTGATTTGCGTCTTCTAAAAGCTTTATCTGGTTACTTAATTCCTTGATTTGGTTGCTATACTCCAAAGACAATCTATCTTTTAGTTCTAGTAGCGTGACTTCATGCTCAGATGAAAGTAGATCTTTCTCTTTAGTTATCTTAGCGAGTTGCTTTTCAACAATATCTGATATTTTCTTTTTATCCATTTTTAGTTTCGCTATCTCATTTTGATGTTCCAGAGACTCACTATGAAGCTGGTTGATTTCACTCTCCAAATTCTTTGCTTGCTCTCTCATTAGCACTTCTTGTTCTTCGTCTTTTAGCTGATTAAGTTGCTCGAGATTGTCAACCATTCCTTTTAAGGTTTCAATTTCAGTTTCCATTTCTTCTACCTTTGCTTTCTGTTCTTCTTCCATTCTTGCAAAAATATTCTCATAGTTTTTCTTCAGTTGAATGTTGCTCTCTTCATACTCTTGTTTCAAATCTTTCTTTACACGCTCTAAACTATTACTGTAGTCTGCAGTTTGGTTTTTTAAATGTGACTCAAGCTCTTTTTGACGATTTACCGACATGTTTATATCATCCTGTAACTTCTCTTCCATTTGTTTGATCTCGTTCTTACATTCCTCTATTACTTTGTCTTTCTCTTCCACAAGTTGCAAAATTTCTCTCAGTTTCGTTTTATCTTCAGTCATTTCATTTTTATTTAACTCAATAATAAGTTGTAACTTTGTAGAATGATTTTTTTCATCACTCACCTGCTCTTCAAGTAGTTTTATTTGCTGTTTGAGTTCCCGTAAAGATTCCATTTCATTGTCTTTTGAGGCTAATTCTCCAAACGTCTCTGATAGCTGCAACTCAAGCTGCTGAACCTTCCGTTCCAGCTTCAAGTTACTCTTGTGTTCCGCTAACAGATTTTCTTTTTCCGTAGTAAGTTGATCAACTTGTGCTTTCCATTCGTTCTGCTTTGTTGCAAACAAGTTTTTCATGTCCTGAAGGTTTTTGTGACTCTCCACGGTTCTGCAGTTGGCTGATTCAAGTTCTAGTGCAAGCTCCTCCATCCGCAGATCGTATTTTTGGACAACAGCATCTCTTGCAGAGTCACGTTCCTTCACTTCTTTCTGAAGAAGTTGCTTTAACTCTAACTCTTTCTGTAGCTCTTCCTGTAGTCGCTCTTTATCTTTTTCCAGCGACTTGATACTACCACCGTACTCACGTTGATTTTCTTGTAGTCGTGTTTGCAAATTTTCAATTTCTTTCTGTAACACCAATTCGTTTTCAAAATTCTCTCGAGTTTCTTTAATTGTTCCTCCTTCAAGTCTTTCTTGAAAATCTACAGTCTCTTCATTTTTATGACTTAATTCTACTTGCAATGCATTAACTTTTTCTTCTTTCACGTGTGGCTCGTCATTGACATCATTTTCTTGCATAGCGTTCTTGCTAGAAATTTTTAACACTCGAATTTCCTGTTCCAGAATTTGGATATGATCTTTGTATTCTTGTTCCTTCTTCAGACTTTCTACTTTGAACTCCTTGAGCTTTTTCAGATTTTCAGTCAGAGTTTTGATGTTTTCTTCAAGCTCTTTCCTTAACCTTGCCTCAACGCTTTTGTTTTCTTCAAGTTTGTTAACCTTGACAGTCAAATGTTTGTTGGCTTCCTGCTGATCTTTCGTTTTTTGTTTTTCTGCAACAAGTTCATCATAAAGAATTCGAACTTTGCCCTCGTATTCTTCCCTCAGTTTTTGCCGTTTCGCTGCTGCATCTTTGGCAAGTTGTTCTCGTTTTCTAGCGATCTGATCTTCAAGTTCTTCTTTGAGTGTTTCAAGTTCCTTTTCGTGTTGGCTTAGCAGAACTCCAAAACTGTGATTACCTTCTTCTTCCAGCTCGATTACATGGTTTTTATGATCTTCGAGGTCCTTTCTCAGAATTTCGATCTCTTCGCACAAGTTTTGTTTCTCTGTGGTAAAGGATTCGTTCATCAAACTTTTAGATTCATTTGCTAGAGCTTTCAGTCGTTCAACGTCTCTTACCAATATGGCGATTTCCTCTTCGTACTCCGTGTTCCTTGTTTGATGTTCATCTAAACTGTACTTAGTGAGCGACAGTTCCTTCTTGAGATTTGCGTTTTCAATCTCACAGTTGTACTTTTCACTTGAAACCCTAAACAATTCGTCCTCAGCACTTCCTTCGAAAGCTTTAAGAACAATCTTCAGTGCAGTCATCTCTTCCTTGTGAGCACGATCAGTTGCCTCTTTTTCAATCTTTACCTCTTTAAGTTTGTTCCGTAATAATTTTAATTCCTTCTCTCTTTGTTCAAGGGTTTTCTCCAGTTGCCTAACTTCTTCTTGTAAACTATCTTCCTCATCTTGCTTCTTTTCAATCTTGGCCTTACTTAATCCTTCCATCTCTGACAATTTTGTTTGGTAGCAAGTTAAATTGTTTCTAAGTCCAGCCATTTCTTTTTCTATGTTGTTCTTGTCTTCTTCGACTTTTCGTAGCTTCCACTGATCAGTTTCCAAACTCTCAATCTTCTCCATCAATTCATTAACCTCGATTTCATGCTTGCTGAATAATTGTTTCTTATCCTCTTCAAGCTGTTGGCATATTTTTTCTTGGCCTCGAACATCACCTTCCAAGTTTCTAACAGTCATCATAAGTCTTTGGATTTGTGCTCCTAGTTTATTGTCTGATTTTTTCTTCTTTTCCTGAAGCTGCGATAACTTACTTTTGTTGGATTTCAGTTCATTCATTGCAGCAGAAAGCTGTTCTTCTAGCAGTTTATTTTTCATGTTTACTTTATGCATTTCTTCTTTATCCGTTTTCAATTCTTCTCTGAGTGCAATTAATGTTTCAGATAGATCTTCTTTTTCGCTTTTTACCTGTTCTTGTTCTTTTCTAGAGTTCTCCAGAGAAATCATCATAGCTTGCAAGCTTTCATTCAGATTTTCAATTTCCCGCATAGTGCTGTTATTTCCCTCCTTCTTGTTTCCAAGCTCTTCACTCAGAGTATTTAAACTTTGTTGCAGAACCTCGATTTCATTTTTAGCCCTTTCTTTAGCATCTCTAAAACCTACCATTTCTTCTTTCAATGAGTAAACTTCCTTTTCAAGATCATTTTTCTGGCTTACAGCAGCCTGGTAAGCGGAATCCTGGTTTTCTAACTTGCTCTTCATTGCTTCAGCTTCTTGTAAATAATTTTCCTTTTCATCTAAAAGACTCCTCTCTATTTCCTTAAGAGCATCTAACTGAACTGTCACTTCGTTGACGACACGTTCTATCTCCCTTTTTGATGTGAGAATTTCGTTGTTTTTATGGTTGAGTTCCTGTATTTCCTTTATTAAATTAGCTGTTTCTTCCTGCAGATGGGAGCACTCATCTTCATAAAAATGAAGTCGTTGCTGTAAATCTGATAGTTTATTCCTACATTCTTCGTTCTCACTTTCAAGGTGGCTGCTTCTTTTCTTAGAGCTTTCATATTCTTCTACAAGATCTTCAATTTTTTTCTTTTCTTCTTCGTGTTTCGTTTGGTTAGATGCAAGCTCCCTTTCAAGGTCGACAATGGAAGATTTTCTTTTCTCATTCTCACTAACAAGACGACTATTTTCTTCGTTATTTCTTTCGCGTTCTTTACCAAGTTCATCAATTTCTTTTCGTAAATCAAACATCAATGTTTCAAACTCGTTTATTTGCGTTTTATGTTCTTCATCTTTTATCTTAGACTCTTTCTCAATCAATTCTAACTTGATCTTTATGCAATCACAGTTTTCTTTCAATAACATTTTCTCTTCTTGAAGTTTTTCGATTTTCTCTTGGTACACCTTTACCTCCTCGTTCAAAACTTTCAAATCGTCCTCCTCAATCTTTTTAATGGAGCGTTTCATGTTTGAGATCTGCGTTTCGTAATTTTCTACGAGTTGCCTATTACCACTCTCAAGCTTTGACACTTTCTCTCTATAAAGTTCAAGTTCTTGTTTTAGCATTTGCATGTTTTCCTCTTCAGGTTCGTTGGAGCGGTAACGCTCTTCGACTTCGTCCAGTTTTGTTTTTAACTCGCATAAGTCCTGTTCATACTTATTCATAAGTTCTTTGTTTTCCTTCTCCAGTGTGAGACATTTATCTTTATATGGCTCTAGCTCTTCCTTAACTTCTGAAAGCTGTTTCTCAAACATTTTTTTCTGATGCTCCTCAAACTGTCTTTTTTCTTGCTGCAGGACTTCTTGTTGTTTCTGTTGTACATCCTCCATTTGTATCATCATGTCTGACACTTCTTTTTCATACTTAGCCTTTAAGGTCCGATTACTTTCTTCCAGTTCACATCTATTGAAAAGAGAAGAAAAACAAAGTTTTATGAACCCAATTTCAAAGTTGATTCTTGAAGTGGTTACCAACATTAGAATGGTTGTACAGTGTCAAATTTAATCACAGTAGTTTTTAAGAAAAGCAAAATAGCTTTCTTTGTTTCATGGTTTAATCAGCAACATAAATATTAAGAAAGGAGAGAAGGGAAAGTGCGCTTACAAAAAATAGTGCGGAACTTTTCTTGTACATAAAATTTTACACGGAGCACTTGATAAACGTCTAGAATGTATTCGATATTTTGACATTTGGACGCAAGTTCAAAGCAATCTGTTGTGAATAAAGCAAAGAAAATTGATAAGAGAAAAAAAGATACAATAATGAACACACCCTTGGAAACGATGCCATCCTTTAAACTTCTATTGTATTGTAAGTTCTAACTTTGTAACAGCCATTTTTATTTTTAATTATTTTGTTAATTTGAAACACCTAGGGCGGTTCAACTAAATTTACTAAACGTCTTCTAAATTATAAGCACCAAACGGAAAAACAAAAGGGTGAGAAATAAATAGGTTTTATTTCAGTTATAGCTAATCAGAAAGTCTGATTTAACATCACGTAATATTCGTACTTCCACCTGTGTTAGTGTAACGGTAAAACTACCTTGCAATATCAGCTGGTGGGAAAGGTAAGTTTTCTTATTTGGAATTACGGTGTTTTTAGTTGTATTAGATTAATATGAGGTGACGGTTAAAATAAAGCCGCCATACTGATAGTGTCACGGAACTAATTCATGGCATGTGACCAAGTCAATAAATATTTTAAAAAATGGCGACTGTTTGGAAAAATCTATGATATTTGGCATAAAATGTAAACAGAAATAGTTTGATGATACGCAAAGGTTAAGGATTGTATTTTATGAGTTATATCTTTTAATTTCAGAGTTTTTAGGTCAAAACTTGTATCCCAACGAATCCTGAACTTTTATCTAACGAATCCTTTTCCTTTAGTTTTAAGGTATGTTCACTGGCCAGAACAGGCGTTTTTCCAAGTAATTTGGGCCTTTGAACAAGATGCATAGGTCATGCATCATTAAAATTGTATATATATGTAAATAAAAGTTAATAAAACAAATAGAGACTGTCTAGCTTACTTCTAGAACAGCAGTCGCATATAAATAGCACTACAAACGCCTTACAAGGCCACCCCGGCTATAAGTTAACACTTTTATGTACAAAATGGGCAACAGTACAGATAAATATACAATCCATTATCATGAGTAATAATACTTATTACACGTGTAAGCAGAATTAATAAGGAACTGTGTATATTTCCCTATTTTTCTATTGCAATCTTTGTATTGACCCAATAAAGTTTTGTTGTTTTTGATATAAAGTAAACCAAAGGTTTTTGAAGGGGAAGGAAAAAAACTTTCTACGAATAATTTTTTCATAAAAGGAAAATGCTAGTAAAAGTACGTACAGTCAACATTTGGTCAACGCACAATGGCGTCAATTTGGGGCAAAAGTTTGCTTTCATAAATCATTTTATGAAAGAGCTCTGTACCTGCACGGAGTTGTCGCTAAAATTAGAACGTGAAAAGACCTTTTTAAGAGTTACCAGGACTGCAAGGACGTAACAACAGATATGTTCTTAGTATTCGTTTAAACATTTAATCGGTTCCTGCTCACAAAGTTTAAGGCGTAAAAAACAGAACCCTCATGAACTGCACAAAGACGTAAAGAGTAAGCGGGGAATGTGATTTTTCTGAGCCGTTGTCGTTCGCGTTTCCGTCCTCGTTGCTAAAGGTTTTTAAACACGGACTCACAAAAACTATATAATTATCTCTGATAATTCGTTACAGCTTCTAGCAAGCAGAAATTAAAGATTACAAACCTTGTTCTGGCCATATCTTCATCATATTGTTTCCTCCAGTGTTTCTCAACTTTGTTTACTTTCTCATTGAGTTCACTTTGATACCTTTCTTTAAGTTCTTTACTTTTTTTCTCGATCAGCAACTTACATTTTTTCCGCAGCTCTTCTTCAATAAGTTTCACTTCTTGTTCTTTTTCGGTTTTAAATGTCTGTACTTGTGCCTCCACACTTTCCAAAAGTTCTTTGTATTCGACATTCTTTTCTCTCTCATGACGCAACTCTTGCTCCAAATTTTCAACTTTGGTTTTGCATTTTTCCTTTATCACTATAACACTCTGTTCAGTAGAGTCCTGTTGCAGGACCGACCTTCGGCGCTCTTCGGAAAGCGAGCGGATTCTCTCGTTAAGATCGGCAACTTCTTCCAAGTGTGAGTTTTTAAGCTGCTGAATCTGCTCTTCCATGTCTGCCGTTGTCCTGTCTAGGTCAACTTGGTACTGTAACTTTAGCTGTCGAGAAACAGAATTTAGATTTTCTTCTAATTCAGCTTTATGTTTCTTGAACTGTATTTCGTATTCTTCTTCAATTTTACTTATGTTTTCGTCTTGCTCATTCTGATACTCTTCTCGCAATCTGGCAGTTATCCGATCCATCTGTTGTTGGTACTGTTTTTCTAGACCACATTTAAATGATTCTAAATCATCAAAATATTGAATCGGTTGGCCTGCAGCACGGATCTCGAAAATGTTTTGATTCACATCATGACTTAGCGTTGTTTTATCTCCAATACTAACTGCGCCAGCTACACATTCACTACCATTTTTAATTCCATACAAAATTCCACCTTTTTTCATTGTGTTCTGTTCAACCTGCCCAGGAAGTTCTTGTTTTTTCAATAAAGCTTCTTTCAGTTGTTCATTCTCAGCGTTTAGCTGTTCAAGTTGTGAAAGTACTCCGTCCAATTCAGTTTGATGTTGGTAGATCAATTTGTCTTTTACAGCCATTAACTCTCTTCTAAATTTTGCTTGTTCGGTTTCCATTTTTTCTTCTACTGCTTTTTCGTTGGAGCTTACACTCTGTTCTTCCAATACTCTTAACTGACGTCGAAGTTCTTCTATTTCTTTCTGGTATTCATTATTTTTTTCTTCAATGTTCGACTCTGTTTCGCTTTCCTCTGTACTTTCCAAAACGCGAATTTGAGACCTGAGTTCTTCCAATTCTTTTTCGTACCGAGCTTTTAGAGTCTCAATCTGGCAAGAATTATTGCCGATGCCGTTTCTAATGTCTTGAATGTTTTCAAGATTAGCTTTTAAATCTTCGACTTCTTTTTCGTGGTTTTCCATTTCTTCCTCCATCTCAAGTTGCAACTTCAAAAGCTTTTGTTGTATAGTGTTTATATGAAAGTTTTTGTCTTGAATCGTGTCATGTAACTTTTGCAGCTCTTTCTCGTGATGTTTAACCAGTTCAGAAGAATCAATGGTATCTTGTGTCTCGTTTGCATAATGCTCTTTTAAGCTAAGCGACAGAACTGACAGCTCTTCGGCGTGTTCCCTTCGAAGTGTTTCGTTTTCTTCATTTAAAGCAACGATTTGCTTCTTCAGTTGTTCAATTTGTTCAGCTGATTCCCGCGTTCCACTGCAAACCTAAAGAAAAAGACAAGATTTACAGAAATAAATTAATAGTTCGGTAAAATGTTAACGTGTTTGCGGCTGCTTCAGGGTTTTTCTACATACAACTATAGAGTCCTTGACACTACATTAAATTGCTCTTTCCGTGGACTGACAGTTTCAGCTGCTTTTGCTATTGTGGAAACCAAATTTATTTGTTCAACCGTGATCCAATCATATACCACAAGAACTAGCCATAAAACTGAATATGGCGGAATATTTTTAGTTTTGAAATAGAAATAAAGGTCTGAAACACAATAGCGCGATGTTTTCTCACCGTCATGTTTGTCAAAACTGTTTATATTACAAGAATAGGTCGGTTTTTGATTGGCTAAGATTACACTGTTATTTTGAAATGACACTTATGAATATTCTTGCAAGCAGTGTCCGTTCGAGCATTTCTAATGTGTTTGCTCTGTCAACAATGGAGTAAATGTAGGTTTTAAAAGAATCTAATTGCTCAATTGATCAAAAGATGTAGATTTTTAATAAGACTTCTCGAAAAATTCTCAACTTAAATATTTTTTAATAAACTTTTTATACGCTGTACGTGTTGTTAGAGACAAATCATTTTACAAAAGCGAAAATCTTTATTCACTTTACAAATTTTGAACAGCAATAAAAATAGTTACAGTTACTTTACAAAAAAAGCAGTATCTTTGGTGGATTCTGATTTTTTTGTCCTTTGTCTCCCATATCTGTCACAGTCACAATTGAACTTATTCTTTTGATGTTTTTCATTTATTAGAGAACAAGTTTTATTAAGCGAATCAAACTGAATATAGATACGCAATAATGCCTGCTATTAAACTAAAAGATAGCAAAACTCACAAGGATGTCAGTTGCACATTGTAAATATATTCTCACCCTTTATAACAAAAACTGCATCTCACGTGCGTTTGATTTGCGGTAAAAAATTGTAACTTTACAAGCTAAGCTATCTTGATCAGGAAAAATTCCTGTCATTGAGAAGCTACATCCTTTCCGTTCCGGAAAGCTAAATCCTTTACTAGCCTTGTGGCCCGTGGAGCCGGCGCTTATCTCCGGTTTCTGTAGTGTTAAGCGGATGAGAGTCTTTGACTCCCCCTGGATGAGACACTAATCCATCGCAGGTTAGCTCCCAGCAGACGTTGGTACTCATTTACTTACCCCGGAAAGATGGAAAGCTGCATGAGTTTGCTTAGGCGGTAACGAGGTCGGACAAATGTAAACTGGGGACTTTTATAAGAAGTTTTAGGCATAGAAGACGAACAATTGGAACCATTATAAAGGCTGCTGGCAGGGGTAAAGTGCAAGTTGAATTGTCCGAAAAAGTGGCAAAAGAGTATTGGAAATTTACATTTGGCATACAAATAAAAATATACATGTTCATTTTTGGTCTACTTGACACATCCAACACTTCGACTTTTGCGTTTAATGCGTATTGTTGGAATTCAAAATTTCAGTAAACATCAAACATTTTACTGTGAAATATCTTATCTGGCCGAGGTTTGTGCCGTTTTAATTTTAGTCGAGTTTATAATTTTCACCAAAATTTTTCACTTTTACGAAATGGAGCAAATTTTTTGGTGATTTTTATAGACTCTATTTACTGTATATTGTACTTAATACAAAATTCTCAACATTTTATATGTTCTTTTTGTATGATATTTTATAAACTTTTTTTAGTATAATTAAACATATTGGTGATATTATTCAAGCAGTTATTTAATATAAAGTTTGCAGTAATTTACAAATTTGTTTCTTAAAGTTGTTCGCGAGCAAAGAAGATTAAACAGTGCAAAAAAACATTAGTAAGAAACACGATTAAACTCCGATTCAATCATATGTACAAGGTAAAAGAGCAAAGCGAAAACTTAATATTTTATGTGAAGATTTCTCGGTTCAGTTTTACTACTGCCATTGACCTATGAATTCTTCTTTGCCTAAGAAAATAGCATATATTTTCTTCACACTTAATGCTTGTTTGAAGTAAGTTTTCTTTATTCATTCACTTAAAAACCATTCTATATAGCCCAAACTATTTTAACAACATCAATTAAAATCATGTTAATTTACATGATTGAGAGAAAACACAATTTGATCTTTAATGGAAAAGTTCATGAGAGTTATAAAAATTTATTAAATAATGTAGCACAAGAATCTTGTTTTCAATACTTACTTGACACACATTGTTATTGAGCTTGTGATCTAGTTCTGCAATTCCTGACTTTGGAGAAGAATTTTCTATTACATTGCTTTGATTCTTAGCATCAGTCATCTTGGCAACCTGGTAACAAGTCACAACTGTCAATCAAGCCTCCTAAATTATTCATAACTGCATCCTTGGCTTTTGTTTATTTATTTTACAGGGATAAATTTAGGAGTGGGGTATGGGAAGATATAGGATTGCTTATCTAATATATATAGTCTTATCACTTCACTAAAAATAAAGATATCTTTCTACTTTCAAAAATAAAGGAAATACTCAAGATCTTTGTCTCTCCACAGAGTCAATTAAATAATTAGGCACTTAAAATGCCACTTCAGAAGAAATTATTAACTGCCCTCTGGTTAGCCTAGCTAGTTGGTAAGGTGCTGGTCTATCCTGTGGGAGGCTTGGGTTTGATTTGCAGCTGAACCATCACTCAGGGTCTTAAAATAATTGAGAAGAAGATGCTGCCTTTGCTCTAACATCTGCATATGGTTAGACTTTCGCATCTTCTTGGATAAGGATGTCAAACTGTAAGCTCTCGGAGACATCTGCATTTATGTGTGTGTGTCTGTCATGTAAAAGGTCTCCATCCATCTAGTAGAGATGGTGTCCCCAATTTAGTAGGCCTTTGGCTGGCTAAATATGACTTGACATCTAAATAAAGTCGTTATAGTAATAATAATAATAATATAATTATGTAATTATTATTATTATATATTATCTCCTGTTTATTCGCCACAAGCTGCTTCAAGCCCTTCTTTAACCCCTAGATACCTAGTCTGAGGCCCAGAGACAAAGTATGAATGATTGCAGAAATCAGGGACATTTGTCAGTTCTTTTGAGCCATATAACTCATAAAAAGCTAAATCCTTTATGAGCCAAGTATTCCATGGAGCTGGTGCTTATTTCCACTTTCTGTACTAGTGTTAGGTGGATAAGAGTCTTTGATTCCCCTGGACGGGACAGTAATCCATCGCAAGTTTGCTCTTAGCAGACACAGGTACTTATTTAGTGATATCTACCTTGGATAGATGGAAAGCTGAGCAAACTTTGACAGAAAAAAAGGTCACACAAAGATTCAAACATCAGCAAAGCTGGAGGATTGAACTAGGAACCTTGTTGCAAGATTGTAGAGATCTTATTAACAGCACAGAACATGCCTGCCATTCAACTCATAAAAGTAATTAGTTATACTCAGCAACGCTTAATCAAAGATATCAATTTAGTTTTGAAAGTACCCTGAGTGAATAAAGTATAAATATGACAGAAAGATTCATTTTCACTACCAGAAAATCATTGGAATTTAACCTGTTATAGTATAGCCATTCAAAATACAGATTGCAAAATTTAAAATGTTAATAACTTGTTAACAAATGCATAACTTACAACTGGAGGTAATATATGGCAAACTACTACTACACAACTTTCTTGTGAGGCAGTTTACTGCTGCCTCTACTAATAAGTAGACCATTTTGTTGTGATTGTTATTTGAATTTTAAATTGGTGATCATATTGTTGTCCTCTAGTATTATTTCATAACAGACCTTTAGATCTGAGGTCTTAGTACAAGATTTCAAGGCGTAAGCACTTTTTCTAGCAAACCTGTTGTTGAGAGAATGACTTTTGCTTGAAATCGCATCCTCTCGACAAGTTTGCTTGTAATGAATTAGTGTGCATGCGCATGAAATCTTGTACTCATACTCATACTTGTACACAGATCTAAAGGTCTCTAATGAAGAACTTGAGTGAGTGGGCAGAATTTTCTTCACCGAGAGTCTTCTGTTTAAAAGTAACTGATCTTTTTAAAAATATACAAGACTGCTCACTGTCACACTACCTCAAACTGTTCTTTCTGATCCCCAAATCGACAACAAAAAATGTTTGAAGGTTCAATAGAGGTTTGTTTATCCCCAGTTTAGTTTACAACTTGAGTAACTTTTATGTTCAAAAGGAACAAAATATTTTAATACAAAGTCTTATATTATGTGTTTTCATGTAGCATTTTTACTCATTTTACTACATTTGCTTTAAAAAACTGCCCCCTAAAAGTTTCTTTGGCCAATGAGTTAAGACTTTTGTTAAAAATTAAGAAACAGGATGAAGAAATTTTAAGTACAATTCATTCATGATTAACAAGATTAAAAACAAATGGACGTTAACGCTACCACATCCCCTCTAGATACAAGACAATTAGAAAAATGGAAGCGCCACTTGATTACTAAAATCTAAATCTAAAGGTTTTGCCTGATGATATCTGGAACAGATAAGATTTTAAAAACTGAACATTTTAAACATTAGAATATAGCATCAGGCTAATTATCTTTAATACGATCTTTCCAAATATTACATCTGTTTCTTGAAATGAAAATTTGGGGGCCTTACAAACTTTTTAAGTTTTTTTTTTGTTTTTATCGTGAGATAAATGAATTTCCTAACACAGGCTTGCATGTATACATCCAAATAAATGATCGTCTGGCTTAGTTGGAAAAACACAATAAAAAATTTACCGGCCGAGGAATAAAAGCTCCGCATCAATCGTTGTATCAGCTTCACCACAACCGGGAATAAAAAAAATTAAAGAGATTTCTATCTCTCTAAAATATTCTTTTCATCCCGAAGGCACGGAAGCAAACTACGTCGAAATCCTAAAACCTTTGTTTTGTACATAAATAAACTAAAAATTGTATATTGTACCTACTAGGTCAAATTTCTTCTTTATCGAGTGTTGATACCTGATTTATAATTCCTCGGCAAACAAACGAAAGAAAAGACAATTTCAATATTTATAACCGAAAAACCGCAGACGAAACTGTCATTGTTATTGAAAGCAAATCTTTCCAGCAACTACAGTCTACAGAGCTGCACTACAGCTATTAAGTGCTAACTTGCAAATAAGCCTTCGGCTCGGTGGGATTATATTTTCAATTATTAAGGTTAAGCAAAAAAAGCAACTTCTTTATTCAACATTTAAAACTGCATTTAGTCTTTTGATGTAGTGAACAAAACCAAATCAATATTTCCGCTGGTGCAGTGTACTTTTTGTGTTGTCACACACGTGTGAGGCAACTCTAAACTTGCGACTGAAGCAGCTAAACAATATAAGTAACTGAAGCATCAAATCTTAAAACTGTCATGAGTTTTTGCTGAGAATTATCTAGTATGTTAACAAACAAAAGAAATACTGCGAAAACTGTGTTTGACACACAAAACCTTTCTAAGCAACACAGGAACTCAACAAACCCTAACAACGCGACAAAAATGGCGTGCGTTATTCCACCACGGAATGTAAACATATAAAATGTGGTGGCGGTGCGATAAACCTACCTTGAATTTGATTATCTCCGGCTCTCTTTGTTCCAGATGTACAATCCTTTTTACAGGTTGAACACAAAATCAAAGGTTTAGACAATCCAAATAAATGAAGTATTACACTCTCTGCCGGCGAACGTACAACCACAAATCGAATCTTCAATTCCACTTAAATTTATCTCTTGATCCCGTCTAGTAATTACATTTAGCCATAAATTTACTTCATCTGCATAATATATTCGTCTCCAATATAATCATAAGTAATTCAAAATATAGGTCGGTGAAACGAATTGAATCAGTTATAATCATTTTCCTGTCACCAAAGTCCAATTTACGATCTTTGACATCGTACTAAACAACTAAAGTAGACGCCAAATGTTCAGAACTGCTTCCAAATATCTTTTAATTGTTTTAACTGCACCATTCAATTAAGGTCAACCAATGAAAACGCTTAGTCCTACTGGGCATTGTTGTCACTGTTTTACTGTGTATACATCTCTTTTGTTCAAACTTAGAGATAATTACAATACATGTTTCTTAATTGTGTCCTCACTCGTTACGTTTTGATCTTTTGACATTTTATAGTTGCACTTTTTTAAAGATACAGTATTTATTTGAGACCGAAGTCTTTATTATACCCTTCGCAAGCTGACCTCGATTTGACTTGGAGCTCCGTCTGGCCGGGCAGACTCGTACCCAAGAATGGCTGTGAAGGGTTTGGGAATCAATAGTTAAAATCCAATAATCTGAAAAATCAATTAATGATCAATTTGCTTAAGCTAATTGCTTCCTTATATAAACAATACCGGCCAGGGCTCCCGCGGGTCATTAACCCTTTGACTTACACAGATGCCTGGAGGCCTCGTAAAATATGGTACTCAGTTAAAAAATCAAATCTTCCTTAAACAAGAAAACCATGTTTCGATTTCGGTTTTAAAGCAAAGTTTAATAGTTTCTTTACGTTTGTAAA